>NQII01007855.1:0-47830 GCA_002778355.1 Clitarchus hookeri | reverse complement strand
TTTCTCTCTCTCTCTCTCTCTGGCCGCTTAGTGTCAGCCTATCAGCGAGCAGTACGGGGCCCCATTGCGACATCTATCAAGCACCCATCCCGTAAGAATATGTGTAGTAATATAAATCAATTCCACACATAAAGAGGAACATTTGAATTAATAGAAACAGAAATCTATAGAACCCATACAAAATATATTTGGAAGTTTATATTTATTACGAAACTGCCGGGGCATAGCTAATTTTTACGTTCACAGTAAACACATCCTGACACTTAAATTTACATATTAATAACATCTATCAAATTTGTATGTAATAGTTTTCGTTTATATTCAGTTGTGTGTAGTATAAGAAGAATTAATTCTTCTTTGTGTTGTAGCTTGTAATGGCAACACAAACTCCTCTTCCCTGTCCAAACAGTTTTAATGCTATTTTTTTCCATTACAAACTTCTGCCAGTCATTCAATTTATTATAACAGAAACAGACACTTTGAAAAAAATCTTGTCGTGAAACTTACTGTAAACGTATAACCTATTTCCTCACGCATAGCTGCAGTAAATTCTTTGTTTGAATTTTCCCCCTTATCGTAAAAAATTCTAACACCACTCTCCAGACAGTCTTTGTTAAAATTAGGGATGGGTCGAATAACAAAAAATATCGGCTCAGGTTCCTGTACCGATTCTACAATTTTAATATCGGTTCCAGTATTTGGTTCCATTTTGAATACTTGCATTTTGCTTGCAACTTCATTCAACCAATGCAGGTAAAATTCATTAAATGTTTTATTTAACCTTCCGAAGAATAGAACAATAACAAAGTTTGAAGATAAGATTTTATGTATACAGATAAACTTGTATTAAATTTATAAAAGGTTAGTAAATATGTAACAAATTATTCTTTTTTTTTTATATTAATAGGTGGTGATTGTGATATGTTTGGAAAATACTTTAACTAAATATCTTACAGTGCTAAAAGCCTGAACATTGTGGCATGGCTTTAACCTATGGTGATTAAAAGAATGTCAACAACTCCAGTGAGTGACCTGCTTCCTTTTTCTTTTTGCTTCTTTTACCTGTCTGCTTCCTTTTTCTTTTTGCTTTGTCTGCTTTCTTTTTCTTTTTCTTTTACATAGTAACAGGACCACCCCATTTTTTTTTGCTTCTTTTATGCAGTGACCTGGTTTTTTTTTTTTGCTGTGTTGGAATGCCACACCTCTAAAAAAAACTGCCCCTTCTTCCCTTCTGGAGCCCCCTTGACAAGGCTATTTACCTTACATGGAAACAAAGAAGGCATGGAGAAATGTATTCATGGGCTAGCAGTGTTGCTTACAGGAGCCAGTGTTGCTTACAGGAGCGGGCTGAGTGATAAAGACAGAGAAGGGAGAGGACAGTTTATGACTACCACTCCTTAATTTTTTTTTCATGTATGGTGCACCCCAGAATTGTTTCCTTTATGTTTTGGGAAAAGGGAGAGCTATACAGGAGGTAGTTATTTTTGTAAGGACAGTGTTTTGCAGTAAATTTATTATTGCATAGAAAGGAGAACCGAGTAGTTGTTAATCTAAAACAGGTTCCAAGTCAAACCTCAAGAACCGGTATAAATTGGAAGGGAAGAACCGAACCGACCCATCCCTAGAAAATCATTAAAATCTGCAACTAGTTTCTTGAAAAAAAAAATTTTCTAAGTGAAAAAAATACTGTAATTCTTTTGATGTAGATGCATGTTAGTCACTTCTTGCTGTCAAAATGTTAATTTTTTTAAAATTTATATTTTTGAGGAATTATTTTTTTGATAGCAAAAAAAGAATGTACTAAGGATTATAGGGTGAACGTGTTTGTTAACCACTTCCCTTTAACACTTATGCTAGCACAAGGTTTACTTAGCGCCATAATTTCAATGAAAACTTTACATGCAAGCAAATGAAAAACAGCGAGGATAGTTCAAAACCCATCGACGGTTACGAATTAGAGTAAACACCAGAGGCAGCTGCTGTGCTGAGTCAAGACTTTATTGTCTGCTTATAAAGCAAGGCGGAAACATTTAGATATACCCACGAAATACGTAAGAATGAATAATTTTCTTTATCAATATTCAAAAATTGTCATTAGCTCATGTTTATTCCGTAACAGTGTAAAACGTGAACGGATAAAGATACAGACTTTGGATTTTCACTTGTTCAGCAAAATGAGCCTCTTGCAGAAAACAACTGGATTTTAATTAAATCATTAATGATTTTTTTAGCTTATCTGAGAAACATTTTACTTGACTCACTTTGGCCACTGTAACATTGCGAACTAGGCAACAGCGCACAGCCATGATACGCTACTGGCACCAGCTAGTGGGAGGAGCGCCGCCGGCCAAGAAGTTCTGTTCCTGGTGTGTGTATATGTGTGTGTATGTGTATATATATATATATAGACACACACACACGCACACACGCATGTAGGGTATGCACACACACACACACTCTCTCCTCTCTCTCTCCCTCTCTCCCTCCCCCTCTCTCTCTCTCTCTATGTAGGGGTAGTTTTTACTTTACTGTGCATCATTAAACAAATTTTTGGCTCTGATTTTGGTTTTACTTAAATACATGCATAAAATTTAAATGATTGTTAAATGTGTAGTTAAAATTAGGTAACATATTCTGGCTGTTATGAGCATTTTTGACATTTTAATTTTAGGGAGCATAATGGGAAGACAGATTCTGCAACTGACTTGTGTGTTTTATTTTTTCTGTAATTTTTGAATGTGCTCCCTTCCTTAAACACCTGAAAAAGTATATTTGATTTATTTTCTGTATTGAAAAATTTGCTACTCATATTTTAACTGTTGTAATTGTGCTTGCAGGATGATTTGTCACCGAGAGAAATGGCAGATGAAGGGGTAAATCGTACTGCCAGTGCCTTACACACTGTAACTTCTATGGCAGTTGCAAGCCCTGCTTTACATCGCAAAGCTCTGTTTTTCTTCTTGGAACTGATTCACAAAAAGAACATTAATCTAGGTAATTAATAGTTATTTGGTTTTGTACAGATTACGTAGATGCCATGCTGTGAATTACATAAGTTCACCCACTTTGTCATTAGCAACACTGTCCTGTTGAGAATGTACAGACTGATTTTAGTGTTTCCATTATTGACTAAAATGTTTGCAACATTGTTAATTCATTTTCTCTCTTTCTGTGTAATTTTTTGTGATATGTGGAGCACCCGTGATGTTGCTAATGCCCTCACAGATGGGGATCAGCCTGTTTTGTGCCAAAAATGAACATTTTAGCATAATTCAAGACAGACTTCAACTGTATGCTTCATAAAGTTCATGCACAACATAAAGCACACAGTAAGGTTTATATTACCATACATTTCAACCACACTGCAAGGTTTATATTACCACACATTTAAATGCTGATTAAAAATATCCAGTTATCTTCATGTGACGTACCGTCATCCAGAGCGGGGTTTGAACCCAGGATGACTTGCTTCCAGAGCCAACGTGCACACTCCTAGTCAAGGGGCACCCAAGGACACGGAAGCCGAAGCCGTCTATTCCATTGTCAGAAGTCGTGACCGGTAATCACCCCCGCGTGCGACAGAAGCCAGTAAAAAAACCCAGTACTGCCCCTAAGCTCGCGGCAACGACGCAACCCGCGCACAAGGAAAAAACCGCCACTTCCAGTCTCCTCCGAGAGAATGCGGCCTGCGCTGCTAAGGGAGGAACTCGTGTCCGAAGATACCCGACCAGCAGAAGGGAGCCGAAGTACCCGTAGCCGGCCGACTATATACGCCGACGCGCATTTCCAAAACTTAAGTTGTATACTCTGCAGCTTGCTCCACCACCTCGCTTGCTGGATCTCTCTGCCTACCACTTTCCTAACGAGAGATCAACCAGCCTTCCAGAAGTCTTCCAGACTTGCATCCAGCGACCTCCGAAGAAGTTTTCAACCCCCTTACACTCACTTCCACTTTGGTAGGGAACCCCAAGTCCCTTCTGGACAACAGTATAGATTGGGTCAGTTGTTGTAATAACTACCTAGCCTATTTATGCTCTTGTTTAGTTTTGCACCAGGTCCCCTTCACCTGATTTACCGTAGTCTACTTCCGCCGGTTTCAGTTCAATTGATAACTAGGAGATAGTATGGGCCACTGTGTCTATTCCTCTGGGGAATAAACACGTATTCTTACCTAACCCGTGTGCTTATTCTAGGGTGATTGTGACTCCAGGCCTCGTAGACATCAAACCCACAAAGGAGAAGCAGGAGACCGCGTCTTGAAATCATTTTGCCGAAACTAGTGTAGGACTGCGTGCTTCCCTTAACCGGACGCTTGTACGTCACCAAACATAACCAAGTCGACGGCCACCCGTACCTTGAACCAAGTACTCCGGTACTTGGAACATTGTAAGGTAGAGCCACAACCACTAGGAACACATGTGAGATGAAGTGACTAGACATCCAGATCAGCTACCAACTCCATCCACCGCCACCACGTTGAACTTTGCCAGTTGGAGTGACAGGACTGATTCTGGATGGCCTAACCCCTGCTGGTCACACTTTTAGCCAGGGAACTTATTGCCTGCACCTCCTTCGTGTGGTAGACCATAGTATCTACCTGTATGCCCTTCACTCATAGAAGCAGTGCAAGGTGGAGAGCTAAGAGAGCAACTACTGCCGCTAAACCTAGTCATTTGCTCTGCAACCCATTGCAGTCTGCCCTCAGCAGCCCCTCCCCACGGGACTGAGCTCAAGCCGCCCAACAACTGGTGAGGCCTCACCTCCCAGTACCTCCTGGCTCCCTTTTCCAGCCATCCCAGAAGGTCACCAGAGTGCCTCACCTGCCCATACTTCCGGCCTGCAATGCCAGCAGCCCACCGCCGGAGCCTACCAGCCCAGTCAGCAGTACCACCACTGCTCCAGGACAGGGCCCCAGTTCCAGCCAGCAGCCGTAGAGCCAGGATCTACCCCGGATGAAGCCCACTGCAGGTAACACATTGCCTTTGTCAAAACTGACTGTGCATAGAGCTGGCATCATTACACCCGACTTTGTGCCATGTCGAAGGGCCACACGCCCTACCCTATACTGCAGCAGGGTTACCAACAGGCGACAGATCATCCAAACTCCCCCTCAATGAGTTATAGCCAAGTGTGTCTGTCCGGCACCAAAGGAACCTTTATCTGATGGTGACGTCACTGCCATTTCCAACCAGACGTCTGGCGTCAATGGATAGCTTAAGTTTTTCACCTGTCTTCATGTAATTCTGTGCAAACCGGTAAATATGCAAGTCAGTATCTGTTGAACTCCATAGTAAGTATTCAGAATGTTATTTTTTTTACGTAAGCACACATTATGGCAATAAACTTCAAGGTTTATTAACAGTTACACAGTTACAGTGCAGCAAGCAAAACACAAGGTGCCATATTAACGACAGTGTTCAAGTTTGGCTTGTATGTGGTACTGCTTTTTACCCAACATTTTCGTAAACATAGAAACTGACATTTTCAGGCCATTAATATATTTGCCATAGCATCTATTAAAATTTAATAAAACATTTATTATAGTTTTTATATACAATTGAACCTTTTTCATACGGCACCCAGTTCGTACAAACACCTAAACACCTTATTCGTACGGACAGATTTTGGCAAACCGTGTAGACGGGGGAGGGGGGGGGATTTGCTGCGAAAATTCATTAAAACACAGTTGCAAGCTGTAATGTTTAAAAACAATACAGGTTGTACGGACTCTACCCTCACATGATGCGTCACAAAGTTAAAATAAAAGAAACCCAGCAGAAATTCATTAAAATGTACAGTTGTTAGCGTGCAGCATGCTAGCAAGATTGTTGACCCCTCAGCTGTTCCACAGCACAGCATCTGCTAGTGCAGTTGTCTTTTCCGCACTGTGCTTATCTGTCTAGATCACGGTACATTCCATGCCCCACCCCGTGGCAGCTGTATCAGTCAATGTTGACACTGATGCATGCTGTAAGCTCCATAAAAAAATTACTCCACCTTTTATCCTCCATTTTCTTCTTTGCCTGTTCCACCCATCGTTCCTGCTGAAGCCATTTTTTTTTACACTGAAATACTATTTGTGGCCAGTCTGAGTTTATCAAATCTTAAGTAACAACACATTTACCAATAAGATAATTCATGTATTTTTAATTTTTCTGTGAGAATATATTTCAAAATGTAATTTGCTACTGATTCAAAATTTTATTAAAAATTGTAACAGCATTGTGGTTTTTTTTTNGAATATATTTCAAAATGTAATTTGCTACTGATTCAAAATTTTATTAAAAATTGTAACAGCATTGTGGTTTTTTTTTTAATGATTTTTGCATCTGTTAGTTATATATACAGATGAAGTACCGTTTTGGAGTAAACATGTCTGTGTTAAAATAATATTATTTCTTTAATGTAAAACATTTGATCTCCTTGTGGGAAATGTAAATACCAGCCATATCACTGCTGTTGTGTTTGATGTATGCATGACAGTGTAGTCTGNGATCTCCTTGTGGGAAATGTAAATACCAGCCATATCACTGCTGTTGTGTTTGATGTATGCATGACAGTGTAGTCTGTTTTACCATTAATTTTAACTCAGTAGTTTTTTCTGCATAAATGGTGTATCATTTTACTCAGAGTGCATTACCCTGACATATAAATTTACATCTATTCAATAAAAATGCATAATTTTTTTTTGTTGAAGACATGCAAACTAGGCTTCGTGTACACAGTTGGCAAAATGTGCTACTTGGACACAATTTTCATGTTTAAAGGGGGCCACATGGGTCGAAATTTGGCTGTATTGGTTGGTACAAACAGTTTGGTCATACGGACAAATTTTGGGGAACCATGAGTGTCTGTAAAATCAAGGTTTGCCTTTATCTAATATACTGGTGACAGTGTGACCATACCTTTTTTCAAAACCTTGCTTTGTTAAAGAATAGCTTAAACCACGCAGATTTATGATACCTGACATGTAGCAAAGAATAAGTCTACCACTGCCACAGTGAATTAACTACATCCTCTAGTTCCTGCACAAATGAAAAATCAACTGCTACTCCAAGTGTACTACTCAGTATTCTACGTGTATGAAAATGTGTTGGTAAATTTCTTACTTTCAACATTTTGAAATGAGCTTCTAATTATTACCTGTAAAAATACACAGTAATAACCAAGGTTGGGCAGACAATATATGGACTATAGCCACTATGCAGTAAAGGTTAAAGATTAAGTCTTAAGATGAGGTATTAAATTTTAAATACACTCTTTACTTAACTTCGAAAAGTTTTTTTCATGTATAAAATTTACAGATAATTGGATAATTTAGCTGTAGTGGTGATGAAAAATCTTGAATTTGCATTTTTATCTAAGGTGAGGAATTATTAAATTATCATCTCTGTTTGTCCATACATGTAAATAACTGAGTATAGGATTAGCTCCTGTCTGAGGAGCTATAAATTGGCTCCTATCAAAAGCAGTATTCTCTGTAAGCAGAAGACACTGATGATAAAAACACCCATAGAAATAGTGATAAGTGAGCGCCACTACATCTGTACTTTGTCTACGAAGGAATGGCAACTCAGAGACTTCCCATTAACCTTCTGAATCTAGTTGTTGGAAATGGCATTTCTTGCTTTGATGTCCTGAAGTAATTGATCATTTGAAATCTCCAACTCTTGGACATTTGCCAAAATAGAGTTTCGTATAAGTTTCTGTTGCATTCACAGGGTGCCCACTCTTCTGGAAAACAGGGGAAACCTAAAAAAGTCAAAGAATTCTATTGGTCAGGAAAAAATCAAGGAAAAGTCGGAAATTTTTTTTTAAAAATGTAGGAAATTTTTTTTAAGAAAACCCTAGAAGTGTGAATTTTGTATTTTAAATTATGGAAATTGTTTTTTAGCAAAGAAACTTGTGGGAGATGCTTTCAATTATTTTCAGCTGTAAGGCTTAGGTTAGTATTTATCATTAATATGAATGTGAATAAACTATGACCATCTGTATAGTGTACTTCTTTGTGAAGTTGTTAACATTCAGCTTTGTATTTTTGTAGGGAGTTGGACAACNATGACCATCTGTATAGTGTACTTCTTTGTGAAGTTGTTAACATTCAGCTTTGTATTTTTGTAGGGAGTTGGACAACTTAAGTTTTTTTAAACCAGTCATGTCGGAAAATATAAGCTCTGCATGTATCCAGTAGACGTTCACAATATCTTAAAATTTTTCGCAAGTGTTCATTGTTAATTTTTTTTATTATGAAGTAGCAGTCATAATAGATTTGTCGATGAGTTTTTATTAAATTCTCNGGTGTTCATTGTTAATTTTTTTTATTATGAAGTAGCAGTCATAATAGATTTGTCGATGAGTTTTTATTAAATTCTCACACCCAAATCTGTGTTTAAAAATGTTTTGACACTATTTTTAGATTCATCAAGGCAAACTTCAGTGTAAAAGTAAAATTTTTAAGCAATTTTCCTTACAAAACACAGTGATAAAATAGTTGTCATGACTCTGCATGGATATATTTTACCTATGCGGCACAACTCTGCTGAAACCAAAGATATACAAACTTCTCCAGGTTTCCGAAAACTGAAAACGATACAGCGTTTGTAAAGAGCACTTCTTGTGCCTCTCGTCGATAAATAAATGTAATGACGTGTAAAACAGAAATGGTTCTTACACAAACTGAAAACAGAATGTGGTGATTGTGCACTCGTGTGGACTATCAATAAGCTGTGTTGCCACCTCTTGCCTGCATCACTGCACACCACCCCTTTCACCACTACAACATTGACATTTTATAATCAGTTGCGGGGCAATATTCATTTAATCAATTAATAAATCTAAAAAAACTTATAGGCGTACAAATATTATGAGAAGACCCACCCTTGCAATAGTTTAATTATAATTTTTCAAATTTTTCTTTAAATTAATTCCCAGTGTAGCTTCCAGAAATGTGTATATTAATTTTGTAAAGGTTTATATTGATTGTATTAGTGTGTTTTCTGTTTGTTTTCTTTATTTGTAAGCATTGTTTTGATTCATCATCTCATAACAGCAAGGTACATTGTATTGTAGAACAAACTAGAATGTTAGGGGTGCACGGCNTTGTTTTGATTCATCATCTCATAACAGCAAGGTACATTGTATTGTAGAACAAACTAGAATGTTAGGGGTGCACGGCCACCTTCCTTATAGGCACCCGCGTGTGCCACAGTGAGTCATTCATCGTCCGAGAGTCGGAGGGGTAGGCACGCCATGCGTTGCGATTTGGGTGCATTCATGTCTTTTGTACCAATCACTTAGTTTTCCATAGTTATTTCTCAATTCAACGGGAACCTTTGTTTTCATCACACCCAGAGACGCCACCCCTCCTTCCCTGGAAATAGCATTGCCCAGGGAAGTATTACTTTTCACCTTAATTTTTCATGTTACAGTAACATGTGTTTAGAGCAGCTAAGCCCAACCTGGCGGGTGTGAGTGGCCAGGGTCCGCTTATGTTTTCACATTGAGGTGAATGTAGAGATTTGTGCAAAGGAAGGTGTGTTAGTAAACAGCGTCGTATTATTTCTACCCACCGCTTTATTGGCATTTCGGGGCACAGGTACCTTACAACCCGCCTTCTAGATGTTTCTTCATCAGCCTAAATTTGCACAATCTCTATAAAATTGCATTTAACAACAGTTTAAGGTGTTGGGTCAGCCTGAATAGGCCTACTACACTCAACACATGTGTCAGGATGACTCAACGATATCCATTACAGAGGGAACGGCGGCGTACGTCCGGGCAGTCGACCCTACAGCCCTGAGAACATCAACAACACCATCTTGGCTCTGCCTGTTGATGGGGTCTGGCGCCTAAGTCGGGTTACCTACACTTTCATCCATTCATTCCCAACACGTTAACCTAATAAACATGTCCTACATTTTCTTCTCAAATCAAGTTCTCAGATTAAAAAAAACATTCCCTCGTTTGACATTTAGACGTTGGTTGTTTGCAAGTTTTGTATTTTGGGTGACATATGTGTTTAAAAAAATCCACTGTTCAAGCTGTGTTTGGTAAAACACAATAGATTTCTAATTTTGTTACTGTCTGTGTTCCCGAGAATTCTGTTGCAAAGTCGCTAGTGTCGCAAAATAGAAACCAACCAAGTTTAACCTCTAAAAAATTTAAAAACTATTTTTAAAGTGCATTTTTTGCATAAAGTTTGTGTTAATCATCTCTGACTTAAAACTAACATGTTTTTTAATTAAAGATAAATTTAGTTAAATAGGCAGAAATCTTCTGAATAAANCATCTCTGACTTAAAACTAACATGTTTTTTAATTAAAGATAAATTTAGTTAAATAGGCAGAAATCTTCTGAATAAAACAATAACTGAGAAGCATATACTTAACCTTCCCCTTTTGGCAAAACTGCTGAAAATATCAAGCAGCACAAAGTTTTACCAAACATTTTAAGTTTATATTTAATCATCTCTAGAGTAAAATTAACATGATTTTTATAATTAAATGTTAATTTAATTCATTAGTCAGACGTCTTCCGAATAAAATAATACCGTAAACACGTGTACTTGATTTCCCCTTGTCATAAAACATGTTCAAACACAGTGCGGTGTATTAAGTTGTACAGAGGGCAAAGTCCATTTTTAGTAACTTCTTGCGGAAAAATCAGATTTGTTTTGAAATATTAAGTTATTAGCCACATGTCTTATGATTAAATTAATACTGTATTTTGGAAGGGCATATATGACAACCAAATAATGTGTAAGCACCAAGCACCCGTTACTGCAGTTGTCAAATGGTAAGGAAAAAATCATATAATATGTTTGCACTATTAATTACTGAAGGTCATACAGAACAAATCTTAATGGCCATATTTATTAAAGTCTGTCTCTAAACTCACAAATTCTTAAATTAAATATTATTTTAAAAATATGCTAATTAAACTGCTAATTAAACTGCCAATTAAAACAAAAGTGTTGTATATACACAATCTCTTGCATGTGACATCCATAAAAAGTGAGTTGCGAAGTGAAAAGCAAACATACAAAAAATTTCAAGCTTGGGAGGGATAAACTTTTGCTGTCCTCAGGTGACCTCGTTTCCTCCCCTTACATAGTTGGTGAGTGGGGGTTGGTTGCCTAGCAACTAGTGTGGCATCCATGCACCCTTCCTTTTGAGACTAACTGGTTGGAGATGAAGGAACCTGTGGAGGGATGACCTGGGCTGTGTAGTGTGTCCCCTGCCTTCTTCATTTCACACACAAAGTGTTTCACAAAGTACTTGCCAGCCAGCAAGCAGTTTGGGTCTCTTCTCCATTTCCTTCCAGTCCCCAACCCACCAGCCTGACATTCTGAGACAGAAGTCTTAGCGTGGTGTGCTGTGCTCCGAGGCTGGTGCGCACATATTACATATTTTATCCCGGTTTGCATGTACGTCAAGTGTGGCTCTTTGTTAGGTTTTTGCAATATTTCATTCCCATTAATGGTGTATTTAGGTCTATTACTATGGAAGAAGGAAACTGCAGTCTCCATGGTAAGGTATATGTGATACGTGTCATTGTCTCCGGCAGTAGACAAATATTTTGAGTGGCCTGTACCCTTGACAGACTGTTAGCAGGAAGGTGAAGTCAGGCCATCTCGTTCTCACAGTTTTCCACTCTCCTCTTTTACTTCTATTCACCAGGCCTCTTCCTAGTTGATGTCTATTGTATGACAATGCTTATTATAAATTGCTACTGTTAACCAGTTTTCCCCAAGTTTTTTTTTAAATTGAATTTTTTAATTTTTGGTATTGTGGCATAACAATCGGAGGCAACAAAATTATAACACCGATATGTAATAGGTAGTTAGCATATTTTTAATAGATTATGATTATGATTTTTTGTTTTTTTTTGTTGATATATATTTTTTTAACTTTTTGACCGTTATCATGAATGGCCTTAAAATCTTTACCCAAGTAATTTCTGTACTCATAAAATCAGGTATGGCTTACACTGTTGCTATGCACACAGCATCAAGCATAGCTGTGCAATGATGAGTGTGCATAGCAGAGAAAGAGAAGAGTGCTTGAGACAGTTTCTCTTTGTCACAAGTCACATGCAGCTTAACTTAAAAGGTACGCACACCAGGCGTGGTTTGAACAAAGTTTTTAATGGCTATTTTTTTATTTTTACAGATTGGGCCTGCCAATTGACTCTGGCAACACAACCTGTGTATTTTATTGCTGCAAGCTAACAAATATTTTTAAAAATAAAATTTGATTGTGAATTTTTGCAATTTTTTTTTACAATTTTTGTTTTTACTTAAACGTTTGTGATATTTTGATGGTTCCTGAGAACGTTGTTATAGAATCGCTATTGTCACAAAATCTGGGCTCGTAAAATTGAGGGTTTAATTTACTCTTCATTTTTGTCATTTTTTTAGTTTTTGCCTTTACTTAGTTTAGGTCCTTCCTCCCCTTCACCATTTACAGTTTTTCACAAGCATTGGTGACTGGTCTTTGAAATGTAAGCTTTCACAGTTGGTTTTTTGTGATAATTATTCATTCTAATGTACAGTTCTGAAAGTGTTATCTTTTCCCAACTTTTAAACAAACATGTCTCCCTCCTCATCTATGGTAAACAATTATCTGGCACCTTATTATCCTTTCTGCCTGTGTGACAGTGTGCACTCTGTCATATGTCTTTAGTTGAAAGATGCAACATCTCAAGCATACCCGAATAGAACCACAAAGTTATGGTGTGGGTAAGTGTTGCATCTACTGTGTGTGTGTGTGTGTGCACGTGCGTGTGTGTGTGTCTCACTCTTTCTCTCTCTCATCACAAACACACACACACACACACTCTCACTCTCTCACACACACACACACTCACCCTCACTCACTCTCACTCTTAGCACCAGAAATGTAGTTTTTTCTATCACAGCATTTATAGACCATTATTAATTACCTTTTTTTTTAAACCAATTATGGTATCTTTTGATTTCAGCATATCAACTCAAAATTCTTGAAGTACACACTATGTTGTTGCTTTTTTCAGGTCTTGCAGCCAAAGTGTTGCGGCTCATCGGTAGTTACTTTAAACTGAAAGATGCAACTGAGCTACTGAAGCTTCAACTTAAGTACTGCTTTCATCATTGGCTCAAAGCAGGCCATCAGGTTCAGGTGTGTAGTAAACAACATGTTTAAGAAAAAATTATCACTTGCAAATCATGTAACATAATTATTGCCTTTGTTTAAATGAGAAATATGCTTGAAAGTTTTGGTTATCAAAACTATATAAAAATTGTGAGTTAAGTTCTCAAATTAAAACTTGATTGTTGTCTTGTGTGAAGATGGTAATTGTTGGTTTTTAGTTGATACATGTGTAAATAATAAGGTGAAATTTGATAATTTTGTTGAATGTGTGTTAATATTTTATTATTTTCAGAATTTCCCACATAAAGTTATTGGCTGCACATCATTGCTTCAGTTCTACAACCAACACAAAAGTGTTTTAGTCCCAGCTGTACTGAAATATGAAGATGAAGCAGCATTGAATGAACTGGCTCAGAGAATGAACTGCACTGTTTCAGACATAGTTAAGGTATTGTACAATATACTTAAGCTTCCCTGTGAAGTGTTCTTCAACAAATTTAGTACATGGCAATGGTTCTCTCCTTGTTGAACTGTGTAAGTTTTGGGTTATATCACTCCAGCATATTCTACCAAGGCAAGGTGTGTATTTCTGGTCGAAATCTTGATGGTGGCTGGTTTTTGAAGGCATATGGTGTGATGCGTGGCCACTAAGTTCTGTCTGTTAGTCTTTTAGTCTGCCGTCTTGGTTAGCCTTTTGAGTGTTTCACGGTACTTGAGAGTTGATAGTCTTGGTCTTATGACTCTAGCTGGTGTGTTCATCATGGCTGGTTACATCATAGACTAAAGAGTTAGATTATCATCTTCTGCGCATGTACCCAGCATTGATCTATCCAACACCAATATAACTGTCAGTCACATGGTCATCAATGGTTAATGTGTCTGTTTATATCTGAATTTACAAAAATACAAGCCATTTTATACGAATAAAATTTCAATTTATTCTAATTGTATTAAAAATTAGTTAGAGGAAGTATGCAAACATCTCAAAGTATTTGTTTCCATAAACAATGTTCTAACCCAAATCCTATCCACATCATTTTTAATAGTCGTATTGGCAGTAAAGCAGTCCATTGTTGGGAAACGGAGTAGCTACTGTGCACCTCAAGGGTGCACACACTACTACATTTTCCTCTACGGGCTACACAGTATTGAAGTCTACTAATGTTCAGACTGCCCCACGTTGNATGCACACACTACTACATTTTCCTCTACGGGCTACACAGTATTGAAGTCTACTAATGTTCAGACTGCCCCACGTTGTGATTTGGTATGTGGTCTGCTCCCAGCCTTTGGTGTATATGCCACGTTCACCGATTATGCCTGAATGAGGCAGGTTATGGTTATTAAATGTATGGCACAGCTGGTTGCAGTCTGTGTAGTGGCACAAGTAACCAGGCACTTGGCGATGGTGTGGGTGGCTGGCTGCGGGTTCAGCCACGCTGTTTCTGACAATGGCAGTTGTGTGGCCTTCTTGTCACTGACAACAGTACTTAGGCAGGAGGCATTATACAATGGAAAATAAATAAAATTGTAGCATGGAGTGTCCACTTCTTGAGAATGTTTAATGAAAATTATAGATTTGGAGACAAAATCTTTCTTTAGTATGTCTTGATGAAAGATTGGTTCACACTAACTAATTTGCAGGTAAACGTTGGCAACATAAAGAGGTTCCTGGTTTTTACAAAAATTATAAGGCAGGACAGAGGTGGACCATAGCACATGCTGGAAGTAAGGAAGGTTTTATTGATGGAGCACTGTTAAATCTGGCAACTACCCTAATGAAATGAACAGTGAAAATTAAATTTCAAGAAGTGGTGTGAAAAGCAGTTCCTTCCAAATCTACCAGTTGAATGTAAAATATTCCTTGACAGTACATCCTATTATGTTCAATAGAACAAACCAACCACATCTTTTTCCATCAGTGCAAACTATGACAGATTAGGTAAAAGCCCAAAACATTGACATTTCTGAAAGTGAGAGAAAATGTGAGTTGCTAGAGTGCGTGTAGTTTACCTGCACTCCTGTGTCATGTCACATTGACAACATTTTTTATGCATGTGGTTGCAAACTTACAAGACTGTATGCATGTCATTGTGATTTCAGTCCTGTTTAATACATTTGATGTATGGTAAAATCTCAAGTGGATGGTAATAACATAACGCAGNTCATTGTGATTTCAGTCCTGTTTAATACATTTGATGTATGGTAAAATCTCAAGTGGATGGTAATAACATAACGCAGGTGATATCTGATATTTTTGCACTAATAAAGGCTGCAATACGCAGCATTACCAAAGGAAGACTGGCAAAAGCAACGCAAATATGTTAAGACATTCAAAGTTATTTTTGGGAAAATGACAGTTTGATGGACATTGTTTTCCATGGCGTCATTGTCAACTTGCATGGTAGTGACTGGTAGTGACAGTAAGTGTGTCTGTAATAGTGTAACAAACGGGGGAACTACACAGGACAATAAAAATATCAGCAAAATTGAAAAATTATTATAAGGTAAGAGAAAATATGTTGTTANGGGGGAACTACACAGGACAATAAAAATATCAGCAAAATTGAAAAATTATTATAAGGTAAGAGAAAATATGTTGTTAGACTGTTTGTAGGTGGATGGAATGTGTTTTATGTGCTGTGAAACAGACTACTTTATTCAACTTTTGATATTCCCCTNGACTGTTTGTAGGTGGATGGAATGTGTTTTATGTGCTGTGAAACAGACTACTTTATTCAACTTTTGATATTCCCCTTCCTACATTCTTCCTGGTAACTTTAACATATGTCACACTGAAAGCAANTCCTGGTAACTTTAACATATGTCACACTGAAAGCAACTGCAACACTCTGTCGTGAGGTTTCCAGAAAAGTTTATGGAGCAGTACAAGCTGGAGGATGTGTCTTAAATTGTTATGATAAATTGGGGCAAATTGCCAGGCACAATAAAAAATTATAGAATTGTGCATATTAATAAGGATGCAGGCTAGAGCCAGATGTGTTTGTAAACTAGAGAAGTTGTACTTAGGCAGTAAAGCTGCAGAATTGTATGTGAGATATTTTAATATTACATAATTTTCAGTGTGCAGAAAATATATTTTTTCAGCAGGTTAAGGTGTCCACCTTTCTGCAGTTATTTTGCATGTTCGAGGCCTCGAAAGATGTGAGCTCTCAGGCAGACTCTTCCTCACTCACCACTTGCTTACTTGTCTCCATGCACAAGGTGCTCAACTGGCATGCAGTCTTTCTGTCGATGACTCGTCTAAACATGACTTTGTGGTCATCCTATATTTTTATAGCAAAATAATAAAGATATATGCATGATGTTTGTCTAAAGACAACTCTAAATCTGTATAAAAAAAATGTAGGTAAAACTGTGATGCGCAACAAGCGCTGTTGGTTACATTCACAAGCCTCAGCCTTTCCCTATCTCTCCTGAGAAGAGCTTAACTGCTGTGAGAGCAGCTGTGGATTCTGCAGCTGCCTGTGTAGGTTAACTTGTATTGTAATGTTGAACTAGGGTGTGCTAGGAACATTTTGGAATTAAAACAGGATAAGTTGGCAGCCAGTTTTTTGAATGTGTGTTAGCTGACGAGAGGTTGCTGGCAGCTTCAGCATTATGGTTCAACAGTTTTGCAATTTGAACTTTCCCNCTCCTCTCCTCTTTGACTCTTTTATAGTTTCACAATCTTTCACTGTAAACTGTGTTTATGATGTTCAGAAAATGTTAACTTTGACACACGAGACCTTATACCTCAAAATTTTTTCACCATATATATAATATATATATACTCCTACCGATGGCTCAGGCACCCCTGCCTGTACTGAACTCGAGAAGTCTTTGAACCAATGAATAGCAGACACTGCCAGAGCTGTAACAGATGGCTAGAAAACAACATATATCTGGGAAATGTGATAGCATTTCTTAATATGATTTCCCAGTAACAGGTGTGGTGACACATGGCCATGCAACGTTTCAGAGAGGGAACCAACCTGCTAGGACAATGGAGTGAATTTTCCTACCTTCAAAGAAGCGGAACTTATATCTGAAACATAACAAAAAACACGGTGTCCAAGTGCGCGCCACATGAAACCAATGCAGCGAGCAACCCACTCAACCTGTTTATATTTTGTCCTTCAGACAAAGGAGAAGTGCCTTTGACTACCTTCTGTACTATATCACGCGTTAGTGATCCTGACTAGCAACACCCAATGTGTTCTCCAGCTTGGTGTTCCATTAGAATCAGAACCCTTATCCAGCCACAAGCCGATCTTAACCTTCTTGATCTTCACATCAGAACATCACTTAATAATCACATAACTTAACTTTAGTTCTAAACCTTGCATTATTTAGAGGAGTTTCAACCCACTAAGGGAATTTCATTCATGAAAGTACACACGGGTCCCCAAACTGCAGGACCCATTGGTACAAAGACATTCACATTCTGCAGCCAACTTTGGTACATCATCCTCCGACGTACCACGGGAGAGCCCCCTACTAGAAACACTCCACACTGAAGAGAAGGCTATCCAACCAGACTGCTGCATTACTGTGTGCCAAGCTTCAAGCTTTCATCAGTTCAAGGCTGTGGACACTTGTCTTGTTTGATTACCTCTCCTTTACGTACACTTTAGCTTCAAACCAAAAACTGTACCTCTCTTGGTTGAACATAGCTTCCCTATTTCTGAATCACCCTATTTGATGCCTCATCCTCTCCGACATGGGAGATGCTGTGAAGCCTGTGCAGCAGAGGCAGTCCTCCAGTGATTACTTACTGACCAGACTGGACACAGATACTGTCAGTACCGTGAGCTGAGTGAGAAAACCCAGCAAGTCCAACCCCAAGCTATAGCACAACCGACGGCCATGCCCAAAGACTCTTTAGCCCAGTAATAAAAACACCTGGCACCTGACATATTTGGGGCAGGGCCTAACCTGCCAATTGAGAGATGTGCCACTGTAAGTGGTAATCCGTGGGACTACGCCCATTCACCCAACGACCAACGGAGAAGAGAAGTGACCCCTGCATCTCATCAACCAACCCAGAGTAGGTGTCCCAAGTCACCGTACCAAAATAGTCCCAGGTAAGAACCTTAGCTACGTACTCAAACACCGCAACCGTGTGGCACTGAACAGGGTTTACACAACCGGAAATGGATGGCGAGTGCGTGATGAGCATTTGTTCTGGTAAGGGCATGAGGTGTGTTCGTAACGTCCACGTAGTCCGGCACCCTGGTGGTTGGAGTAGGAGGTGGACGGATGGCAACCGAGTGTGTTTCGGCCCCGATCCCACTGACAGGAGGTTGTGAGGTACGTCCTGCTACCGCTGAGCGTGTTTCTGCCCCTCTGTAGCAAAACAAGGTTTAAGGGAAGGCAGGATATCTGCAATGGCCACTGAGCGTACTTCAGTCCTCAGACAGGGAGGATGAGTTAGAGGTAGCGACACTGAGCGTATTTCGGTCCCTGGTTGTTGGGAGGGTGAGTTGGTGTAGAAAGCATGTGGATGCTGTAGTTCCACCTCGGGGAAAACTCCCCGGACACACTCTCTACTCTGCCCTGCCGGTGACTGCCTTATATATCCGCCCGGTTGGGGGAGGGAGTGGCTGATGTCACAAAATGGCGGCTGCCTGAGTGGAGGGGTGGTACGTGACCCCTCTTATGGCCATGGTAAAACAAAACAAATGCCAGTGGATACACTGCTTCCAATGTTAACAAATAAAATTTCCATTCACAAAATTGTATTACATTTAAGAATTACAAGTATATTAAAGAATTACTTGATTACAAATTACTACAGGGTTATAATATTTTTACGTCTTGTTATACAATTTATTATGTTGAATGTTCTTTGTAAATTCCTCATAGAATGTTTACCTCTGATAATTACAATTACGTAATATTTCTTATAGGCATAATAATTAGATCATTGTGGAAACTATATGGACATCTCTACTTCCTTAATTACGTAAAGGCAAAATATTATTATAGTGGCTTTAAATTTATAGCCTAACTTTAATTTAGAGTAAAACGTTAACTTAACAAATCCTGCGTGTCTGTTTATCAAGACATTAATTAAAACACAGGCCACTTGTCAGTTTGACATAAAGAACACACTATGGTACAGCAATGTGATATATTCTGATAGGCCTTAGGCTAAAACTTTGGCATGCATAATGCCTTTTGCTTATAATAAATCATAATAAATCATAGATATGTTATTGCAGTTATAATTTATGTTGGGTATTTTTTTGTAGCATAAATTAATCTTAACTGATGGTGACGTGGATTGTTTTTTTTTTACTTTTTGTTGGCCGATAAAACAAAATATAAAAATAATGTTTATCGGATACTCATATTCTATTTGTTTATTTGCACATAATTTGTTATTGAACTTTGAACTACAACTTCACAAACGATTGTATCATGATGTTTATTTTGTGAGAGGGTAAAAATTTGTATGTTTTTGCCTTTCTATCATATTTGTGTCTCTCCATCACCCCCCTCTACCCTCTCCCTTCCTCAAACAATATGGTGCCAAGCTGGCTGGAGGAGAGGAACCCATTACTTTTCTACTGTGCATCTTCACTTCGTACTTCGGCATGAATCCTGCTGAGTTTGTACAATAACGATCCGAGACAGCTTTGTAAATAGGTATTAGAGTAACAAGTATTTCCATGAATCAGTACTCATTACTTTGGATTCAGTACAGTAACGATTACTAAAGTAATGAATTGCTACTATTTGCCCATCCCTAGAAGGCGCCTGGTAGGGTAATTGATTGCACATGCACAGTTAGCTGGCGGCGGCCGCCCTTCTCCTCCACTCTTCCCTCCCTCGCCCGGCCGCATGTGAAGCAATTATTTATCTATGTTAGCAACATTACTTAACAACATGGGGTATCATTTTATTTGTTTGGAAGATGTCTAACTAACTAAATTAAATTAATATTCCATGCAAACATCATGTTGATTTTACACCAGAGACGATTGAACATAGACTTACGATGCTTTGTAAAACCTTGCCCTTCTCCATGTTTTTAAAATTTTTATCATTTTTTTCGGAAGGCATCTACCAATTTAAGTAAATTTATATTTATAATATGTTTCTTTTTTGCACTAGAGACGATTGAAAAATACTTCATGCAAAAAATGTTAAAATTTACTTAAAGGGTTTAGTTAGGGTGGGTCAAAATCTGTCCAAAATCTTCCAAAATTTCTATTTGAACCAACCTGTCTTAACAATCTCTGGAAACTGTGAGGTGTCATTTCAATAAGTTTCCACTGTATATGCATACTGTATGCTTATTTTTACATTAAAATTATAATTTTCTGTTAACTTGTTACTCTTGTCGGCAGGATGTTTACTTTCACAGTTTTGGTAATGTAGGAGTGTTTCCCTGAAATGGAGGCATGCCTGCTGCCATGCCTAGCTGTGAAGGACAGCAACGACCACTGTGGCATCACAGAGACGGAGCTGAACATAGCCCAACGAATGCACTCCCACCTCCAGAGAATTATAGGGCAGGCTGCGATAGATGACCTGATCACATCACGCATCAGTGAAGTGATAGTGGGCGTGATGGGGGTGCTGCATGACCCAGACCACCTAGCAGAGCTGTGTGGGTCCCGTGCTGTTCTGCCAGAGCCGTGTCCTCCAGTGTTCAGGGCTCAAGTGGTCCTCAAGGTTCTGCAACACCTACAGGTAGGCTTCCCACAATATTTGATGCCTCCACACATGTGTGAATAGCCACCTGAAGTTTAAGTTTCTCTATACATTTTCACATTCAGATGTATTTGTAATGTTTTGCTGTCTGGACCAGTTTTGCTGTCTGGACCAGTTGTCTCATGTGGTGAGTGATGTTGCACAGTGAAAAAGATATCCTAAGGCATATTTATCTGTCTTTAAGTAGCAGCTTATAGTACTTATAGTATTTTATTGCATAATCATCGCCATCACATAAATAGTCACACCTTATGTTTTTAGTTAAGGAAAATGGTAAAAATAAATCATTGCATAATTGTAGCACAGCAAATTTTTGCTTATCTTATTGTCTCTGCCTGATCTGAGGACCGCAGCACAGAAATACCCCACCACGAGTGTTGCCTTGCAGTTTATGGAAGAGTTACGTATTAATGGTTGCAGCATTTCCTGTGAAATGCAGCATTCAAAAGCTCATGAAGTAGCATGCAGGAGTAATATTGGCCGGAACCAATTTAAAGAAAGCAGGGTTTGGGTTATGTAGTTCATGAGGCAAAGAAGAAGAACTATTTGCCAAAAACTTCCAGCGGATTATGAGAAGGTCTCGAATATTTGATGTTTCATAATTTGCTTGTGCCAGAAAAATTTATATTTGTTATCGCACATAAGAAATGCTAATCAGACTCTTGGTGTACTTTGATACACCACACAAAAGTACTATTACACAAAAGGTGGACGGAGCATTCCATTAAAAACAGCAGGAGATGCGAAGCTGTGATGCATGATCATGCTTGCTGTTACAGCTGATAGGAGGAAATTGAACCCATATAAAAATTTTCAAAAGAAAAAACATGCCCTTTAGGGGTGAAATTTTCATCGGGAATACATGTGTACATGCAGCCGAAAGGATGGATGAACAAGAAACTAAATGTGGACTGGGTGAAAACTGTCTGGGAAAGAAGACCTGTTNTGTGATGCATGATCATGCTTGCTGTTACAGCTGATAGGAGGAAATTGAACCCATATAAAAATTTTCAAAAGAAAAATCATGCCCTTTAGGGGTGAAATTTTCACCGGGAATACATGTGTATATGCAGCCGAAAGGATGGATGAACAAGAAACTAAATGTGGACTGGGTGAAAACTGTCTGGGAAAGAAGACCTGTTNCATGCAGCCGAAAGGATGGATGAACAAGAAACTAAATGTGGACTGGGTGAAAACTGTCTGGGAAAGAAGACCTGTTTCTGTGCTGAAACAGCAGGCAATGCTTGTTATGAATAGCTTTAGAGGTCATCTTGTTGAACAAGTGAAGCAACTTCTCAAAGACAACAGAACACAGCAGGTCATTATTTCAGGTTGTTTGACAGTGATTTTGCATGCCCTAGACATGTGCATCAGCAAACCATTTAAAGACCACTTGCACCATTTTTATAATGAATGGCTAGCCAGTGATGATGACACATTAACGTCGGGNGCAAACCATTTAAAGACCACTTGCACCATTTTTATAATGAATGGCTAGCCAGTGATGATGACACATTAACGTCGGGTGGCAAAGTGAAGCGCTCATCCTTGGAACCGATACATATGTGGGTTATAAGCAGCTGGCAGATGATAACACATGAAACTCTTGTGAAGAGTTTTATGCAAACTGGGATTACAAATTCGTTAGATGGTATGGAAGACAATGTGCTGTGGCAACAAGAAGAAGAATTTGACAATGCTGCAACCGAGTGGAGTTCTGATGACAGTGATTCGGGTGAAGCAGATGAGTCCACGCCCAGATGTAGAGGTGAGTTCACTGCTTTAAAAAGCATTGGCAAATCATCAGATTCCAATTAATAAATAACGATCTTACATTTTTATGGCTAATGTATGTTTATAAGTGAAACTGCAGTTTATAGTTTATAACTTTTTTTGTTTTAATAATGTGGCTTAAATATGGTGTCACATACTTGCTGTTGTTTGTTTATAAATATCATGGAACTCTGAATTACTGCATCAGTTATTTTTTATGTACAATACTGTTAATTAATGTCTCCAGTAACAGGTGCATATGGGGCAAGTCATTTTTATTTTATTTTCACAGTTTATGCATTTTCAAAGTTTCACCACACAATGGTTGCACCCTAGTTTTTCAGATAAAATTTAGGTTTAGAAATATGTGATGATTATGCAATGAAATACTGTAGATGTGTTTTTTTTTTTATAAAACTCAGGTTTCTTTCTGGTGAGTGAATTTTTGGTAAGTAGCCCTACAGTTGCAAGTAGCGCAAGTGGTGGTGCAAGTACCACAGTTAATGTGTTGCTGCTGAGTGGAGTGACTTTGAATGTATTGCTTGGTGGCAGCTGTGCTGCAGTCTTGCATAATGAGGTCATGTTTTGCAACTGAAAAGTAAATTTTTATATGTAGCATTCATATTTCCGTCACTGTTCTATTGAAAGAAGAGAATATGTGATACATTTAAAAAAAAAATTTGCGTAAGGACATGGGTAACATTAGTTTTAACTAGGGGGTGCGAATAGTGGATTTTGATGTTGAAATATTTTTGAATCAAATAGTACAATTTTCGAATAGCTACCAGTAAACATTTCATTTCAGCTATATTTAAATGAAATAAATATAATTTCACTGATCACACAACAAACCATTTACAAACAAATAAAATACTGACATCAAGTGCAGTATATTATTTTCACAAAATGATTTTTTGCTTATATTGAACTTAAAAAAATTGTGCTCCAAAATGTAACTATTAATAAATAATGCATGCACGCGCACATGCACGTGTGCGCACACACACATATATGTATATATATTTGTACATGAAAATATGAGACAGATACAATGTGACAAGACAATTGTGCATGCATTATCACCGTATGGAAGAAGAGATACATTTTATTTTAGTTGTCAGAAAATATCTCAAAGTTTTTTGCAATACAAGTAAACTGCTTTACCGGGAAACAATTTTGCCACATTCCTCAACTCTTCTTCCATTATTTGCTGGCCAAGATCAAACTTCTCTACGTGAGTGTTATTACTGTAGCATAGGATGATCTTAGTGGTTGCTCTTATGTTTCCTTCTGATGTAAAGTGGTGTTGTGATGTGTCTAACTTAGATTCCTGAAAAACTGTCTAACGGTAGTTTTATTATGACAAGACCTGACATCATCAGTGCTTCATTCTATGGCCCTATGGAGTGTTTTGTCTATGCTTTTGGGGCCTAGAACTTCTTTGTTCTTGACCACCTGCTGCAGAAATTCCAGCATAGAGGGTCCAACCCTTGCACAGGGTTAGGACTGCAGAGTTGACTTTTATCATGATAGGGGTGAACACCTTGTGTCAATTACACCCCATGGGCTGTTTGCATAGATTTTTGTATGTGCGTCACATACCCACTCCTCTCATCAGCCATCTCTCTGATCAGATTTGTGGAGTTTTTCTACTTTAGTTATGTATCCCAAGCGGTTGCTGTAAGCCTTCAGTAAAGCTCATGGGCTGTTGTATCATAGCTGTGAAAAGCTAAATGCTTTTATCTGGTACAAGGGATCTAGGAAACCTACCTCTCCATCTGTTTTTTTCTCTGTCTATCCATCTCTGTCTATATACATCTATCTGTCCAACATGCAACTGGTATCTTCTTTGTGTAGCTCAGGTCTGTCAACCCTTGAGACTGTGTTGACAATCCAAGGAAGCGCACCTAGTCGGGTGTGTGGGAAATTCAAAATGGGTCCTGCACAAGTATTAAGAGGTCAGTAAAAGAAACTACACAAAGTTCTGTTGTGAAATTACTACTGATGTAAAATTTGGACAAATCCATATTTGCAAGGTCACAAGTCCAAACATACCGCTCACCTTGAAATGCCAAAGTTTTAACAAATTTAGCACTGTTTAGGTAATGGCCACAATTTAACAATTGGGTGCCTGAAGGCTCCGTTAGCAGTGCGCACTGTAGCAACTCGCGCAATATCATCCCCTCCTGGATGAAGCTCTTCCACATGGACAAGATGCCATTGCCAAGGAGGCATTTGGTCTTCCTTGATCAACCCAAGCTGGTTAGAAGTGAAGCTCGATTCTAGCTTCTGCCACTTTGAGCGTTGCTGGAGGGTAGGAGATACTCCGTGCCAATGCTGCCAGAAGTCTTTATGCAGCTGCTTGGTCAGTTGCCAGCGTTGAACCCTCAAGAGAGGCAGATTCCCCCGTATAGGTGTGCAGGACAATGGGTTTGCCCTCCAACAACACACACAATAGTGCAATCGCAGTGTGATGGCATGCTTTATCTGAGAGGATTTGAAATTTGTGCCTTAGAATCCCTTGCAGAGTACAAATACCATATAATTATATTTTATTCAATTTTTTTTCAACCAAATGCTGTGCCATTTCTTTTACTCTATATGTCACTTGTCTGTAAATTCTGCCTCTCCTTTAGTGCTTTGCTAATTTGGAAATTGTAACAATCCTATTTTNCTATATGTCACTTGTCTGTAAATTCTGCCTCTCCTTTAGTGCTTTGCTAATTTGGAAATTGTAACAATCCTATTTTATTAGTTATTAACCTCACTGTCCCTAACAGTGCATGTGTTTTATACATAGCTTCATAAAATATTAAGTTTATAATTTTATAGTACGTCACCAAATGGTACATATATATTACTATAACAAAGTGTATAATCTGCATAATCATTTTATATTTTCACCAGAAGCTGTATTTGTTTTCCCCACAGGAGAGTAGTCCACAGCCAGAGGTGCCACTCATCCTAATGCTGTCACAGATTGCACCAGACCAAGTTCACAAGATTCTTCTCAGTCTTGTGACACGTATATATCAGGCACCCACGCAAGAAGACAAGTTGTTGGCATTCCACTCCTATGCTGCGTTTGTTGATGCCTTGGCGACGCAGCTTGCAGAGCCGCTAGGCCTGGACAACATGACTGTGTTTGTCGTGAGGGATGTGTGCCACACGTTGATGCATCTCGTGGCTGGTGGTGACATTCCACTGATTGCAAAGGCTGCTTGCCACTTCTTCCAGAGATTCTGCAGGAAGTGTCTACCAGCTCGTGGCAAGGTCCTGTCTGAACTGTTGTGTGTCATTGTCGGTTGTTTCGTACCTATTATTGGGCAGGAATTCTCACCACTCAGAAAACATGCCCAAGCATTACTTCACTGCCTTGTGGTGGACAATGAAGTCTGCTTAAAAGACGCTATTGCTCAGCTTGATCCTTTCCCTGATGGANACTTCACTGCCTTGTGGTGGACAATGAAGTCTGCTTAAAAGACGCTATTGCTCAGCTTGATCCTTTCCCTGATGGATCAGAATTTGAAGCATTGCAAGCTGTGTACCAGAGGCTCAAGTATGCAACATCACCATTCTCTTTGAAAGATGAAATACAACATTTTCTAAATGTAGCACACAGTGACTTGACGGGAAGAGTTGAAGGTCTGAAGTACCTGAGACAACAGGTTTGTCATTTTTATTTATTGTTTACATACAAGCATTCCTTTACTTTAATATATATAATATTCATGCAATTCATACTTTCATACATTAGTCATTGAGACCCCTAATTCAACTTTCAAACATTGAATTCAAAGTTTCGTACATGAGGTAACTAAGAACAAATCAAAATATTACACATTCTTCCTTCTTGCTGGTCAACGTTGTAAACACTCTGGTTTTTTACATCCTTAATTAAGTCACAATGTTGTTTAAGTTGTAATGTGATGTGTGTGACCTAATCATGTCAGTTTCTACAGTGCAAGTACAAATTAATGTTTTTATTTTTTTTTATTTTCGTGAGATTCTGAAGTACTATATTTACTCAAGTGTAGCATGCTCACTTTTTGATGACATTCATGCCTTGAAAATGGATGGAGGTTGTACACAGGACATATGGTGTTTTACTGCCTCATGTGATGTGTTTGGAACTTACGCTTTTTTACTTCCTAGAAATTTTGTGTGACTGTGAGATAGATAAATTAGTTACTGTAACCAGATATAGTGAAGGTCAAACATTACTATCTCTGCACAATCCTAACGTACATTACACCATGTAAGATAATTCATGATCAGAACCACTTATCTATCTGCATGTCACACTGTGTATACACACATACCAGGT
Source organism: Clitarchus hookeri (assembly GCA_002778355.1). NCBI lineage: Eukaryota > Metazoa > Arthropoda > Insecta > Phasmatodea > Phasmatidae > Clitarchus > Clitarchus hookeri. Next base: position 20,875 of record NQII01007855.1, on the reverse strand, counting down.
TCTACAAAATTCAACTCTCAAACTTCAAGGGATAGTAGAAGAGACCATAACAAACNGTGTATACACACATACCAGGTTCTACAAAATTCAACTCTCAAACTTCAAGGGATAGTAGAAGAGACCATAACAAACATTTTTTGTTAAATTACCATTAGTGTCCATTAAACACGCCATGACATCAGATTGCAATGTCTGTGCTATGACACCACACAGTATGTACTTTGTCGTTCATTTGGAGAGGAGTTATAGAACAGTATACTATGGTACATAGTCTGTTGCTAATCCAGGTCTGTGCTGAGACAACACGCAGTTAGTAAGTTGTGTGTTTAGATCAGTGTGATGGAACAGTATATGTACCTGAGCTAAATTAACAGAGATGCACTTGGTTTATGGTGCCTGCAATGGTAATTCAAGAGTGTTACACATCTTCATGTGTAGCAATAACCTGGACTATGTGTGCCAAACCATTTTATGTTTGTTGTGATTGATCACTGCTTGCCCGAAACTGTTTCATTACAGGTAATTTTGTTAAAATGGTTTCTCATGGTCATGGGTTATTACTATCCTTAATTTTGCACTGTATCAATTTAGCAATCAATCTTTATATTTAGATTCACAGACCCAACACTGAGTTAAGTGAACGGTTTTGGAACAGATATAGAACAATCCATCAACGAGCTCACAATTTGTTGCATAGCAATTGCATGTTGACCACATGGTTGTTTGTTGAGTGTGGCATGAACAGCAGCTGCATCCATTTCATCTGCAAGGGGTGNATTGCATGTTGACCACATGGTTGTTTGTTGAGTGTGGCATGAACAGCAGCTGCATCCATTTCATCTGCAAGGGGTGCAAGCACCCAACCGAATGACTATCAACCTAGTCGGATTGAGTTTTGTCAGTGGTACCTGCAGAGATGTGCTATGCANCAAGCACCCAACCGAATGACTATCAACCTAGTCGGATTGAGTTTTGTCAGTGGTACCTGCAGAGATGTGCTATGCAACCTTATTTTGGACATTTTGTGTTAATGCGTGGCACTTTTAATCAAGCAAGCAAAAATCTCGTCCTTGATCAAAAGGGACATGTATCTTAAACGGCATGTGAAAGCAGCCACAATTCAGACTGACTAACTATACTAACTGNCTTGATCAAAAGGGACATGTATCTTAAACGGCATGTGAAAGCAGCCACAATTCAGACTGACTAACTATACTAACTGGGGGTGTCTTTATCAAGATGTCCCTTTAAAGGCAGACGCATTCCAACGCATGGCACGGCAATGTCTGGCTCATAACTAACCATCTAGAAGTAGAAAATGAATGAGACACTAGATGCCTGAGTGAGTGCTGAATGCAATTTGTACAGCAGGCAATTCCGTCTGCTGCCACCCTCAGGTAGCTGGCGTACGCGCATCACTGTGCGTCGTCGTCATAGTCAATTTCAGCATGAAGCCTGTACTGTCTGTCCTTTCCTCCTTTCCAGATATATTTTGTTTATTGGATGCTAGTGGTCTGAGTGGTAAGAAATGAGACGTCTTAGTTGATGGGGAAAAGTTGGACAACCTAAGCGACATGTGGTGAATCTTGTGGCTCAGCTTCAGTGCAGGGCTCCATCTTCATAGACTGACTTCTTAACAGGAACAGGCAGATGTTATAACAACACAATTTGTCTTCTTCAGTAACATCACCATGCATGACCAGTGCCATGATTTTGGGTTGTACTGGTACCTCAGTATAGTTTGGAGAAATTTAACTTTAGATTACATCCTGATTTGTTTTGTATTCCTGTACTGTCATCAGAATTATCTGACTCTGTTACTGTTAATTCAGTAGGTCAGTTATAGTCTATTGCAGTTTCTTCGCACATTTTAAATTAAATTTTTAAAAAATCACCCAGTGTATGATTTGTTTGGTTGTTTTCTAAATGGGTAATGTTTCACAAGCGTTTTATATTTGTGTTAACATAAAAGTACCTTATATTTGGTTAAAATTAATTTTTATTTATGGTTTATCTATAAATTATAAAAGTTCATTTAATAATTAATACAAATAATAAAAGTGATAAAATATTGTGTGTTGGTAATGCCTAGTAAGAAATAGTTCTTATGCAAAATAATATTACACTGAGTGCGCACGGATCCAGCGCACTGTCCCTTTGGTGTAATTTTCTAGACTTGGTTAAGCTTTGTTTGTATGAGGAGAGGAATAGCCTGGAAGTAGAACTTAAGCAGGACTTCAGAAAAGTTGGAAGTAATCATGATTAGACTATAGTATTGAAGTACAGCATTTTTTGTGTAAAGAAGGTACAATTTTTGTTTTATTACATGGTTAGAATTAAGTGGTTCTTGGTGTAATTGTATTATAATTTTACTGATGCAAAATGTTTTCAATTACTAGTTGTCCAAAAGGAAAGAAGATCTGTGCGACTTGTACGAACAACTGCAAACTCTGCGTGGCTTCTCGGAAGACTGTGCAAATAGCATAGTACACAGGCTGGTAGCTATGCTTGTAGATCTCACNGCATAGTACACAGGCTGGTAGCTATGCTTGTAGATCTCACTCTTGGCACTGATGAACAGGTACAGTAGTTAATGTTTTTGTATAGTGCCTGTGCCTCCTTGTGCTAGAGATGTTAGTTTGGTGACTGCTCTATTATAGCTTACGGTAGTGTCGCGTCTATTCCATTTTGGCATGGACTATAGGTACGTTGTTGAGGCTCGAATCTTGGGCAATATTCTGGATCATGAACTTTGGTCGTCAGGTCATCAGACTTTTTGACATTTTACGATGTGACCCTATCCAAGGGTTACAGGGCCTGGGCATCCTCATAGGTGGGGAGAACAGGTCCAGTGAGATGGCTGTCTGTACAGGTATCGTACTCCGGCATTCTCTTGGGCTTGGCCTCGCTGGGCTGTGTAAATGAATTGAACACCCNCTGTCTGTACAGGTATCGTACTCCGGCATTCTCTTGGGCTTGGCCTCGCTGGGCTGTGTAAATGAATTGAACACCCATGCCTGAGGCTGTTCAGGTGTGGCCCATGGGCTACGAGTGACCAGCATATTGGTGGTTGGCTGGAAGAGCCNACCCATGCCTGAGGCTGTTCAGGTGTGGCCCATGGGCTACGAGTGACCAGCATATTGGTGGTTGGCTGGAAGAGCCCGGTTCTGTATTGTGGGGTTCTTTAACTTTTTGCTGCCACACGAGTTGAGTGAGTTCGTCCTGTTTGGTATACACCACCTGAGCTGGAGGTCCTCAGGGCATTGACTGTCTGGTTTGTGGGGCTATAGCTATTTTAGCCTTCCTTTTCTCTCCTTGCTTGGAGAAAGGCATAGGTAGGGATAGGTTTGCAAATACTCCAGGGATATATCTGCAGCAACTCTTGAGGTGTAGGAGTGTTCCCCTCCCATGGAAGATCAGGATCAGGTAGACACCTTGCAATCCTCTGAACCTCTGCATTTGGCAGTGAGTCGTGGTGGATTGTACAGAGGTAGACTTAGTGCCTTAGCCTTTTACTGTCTGTGCCAGGATCTAGGTTACTTGCACTAGCCCCCCAATTCCAACACCTGGTGGTGAATCACTGTTTCATGATTAATTTTAGGGGGTGGGGACAGTAACTCAGAATTAACCTGGTTGTGACCTAGTGATAGCTTCCTGGTACCGTGCTTGACTGTCATGTCCGAGGACTCTGGTCCAACCAAAACAGGCAGAACAGCCACAGCACTGGGCATCACGTTGTGTGTCCCCTCCTTCCCCTTCTTGAGGTGCAGTCACCCCCTGCAGAGGAATTGTCTTGTCTCTGAGTGTGTGTGAGTGGTTCCCGTGTTCTTTACAGAGAAATCCCTGTGACAGTGATAGGTTATTTTGTTAATTAGGGCAAAGGTGATGGCCCGTTAATGAGTAGGGATGTCCTCTTTCTAATAAGTAGTCAAAATATCTTGAATAAAGAGCTGCTGGGTTTATTCAGAATAAACAGTGCTTTACTTTGGGAAGCTCTACTTGTCAGCTTCTCGCCAAGTTTGGTAACACAACCCTGTCGAGTCTGACCGGTGAAAACGAGTGGCCTCATCCACGTCAAAATATTACTGCTTATACTAGCTGCTAGCTATCTAACAGTCTTTAGGTACGTGAGTTGCTTATCTAGTCGTGATGAGGCAGGTGACATGATGAGCACGGACTCCAAACACCTTTGAGGGTAATTGTCTCTCTAGTGCTAAATATGTACTGCTTGTCCCTAACTGATAATTGGCTAGTGGTGCAAGCAACAGGGAATCGCGGTGATTGTTGGTGAATTAGGCAGGTATTGGCTGGAGAACAACTGGTGTTTTGTGAGTCTGCAACTCAATATATATCAGCACTGTGAACAACCTGAGGGTCAGGGGTGCACGAGGGTGACGCTGTCCAAATAAGGTCTGATAGTAGAGATTAGGCTTAGGTTAGAAGTCAGGCATCAAGTGAGTGAGTGAGTGAAGAAATTTGGGTGGCTTTTAACAGTGAATTCTTGAGAGCCAATGAGGGTGATTGAGGTGAGTATGGAGCAGTGCCGGAATGAAAGGGTGGGGGAACAGGAGATCCCAGAGAAAACTCGCTGACCAGCGGCATTGTCTGGCACAATTCCCACATGCAAAAATCAGTGAGTGACCGGCCGGGAATTGAACCCGGTTTGCTTTGGTGGGAGGCGAGTAGGCTAACCACTCAGCCACTGCGGCCCCGGCGGGCATCAAGTTACTGTCATATTAGCAGTGTGACTGTTCATATTCCATACATATTCCTTATGAAGTATTTATTTTATGTTAATGTGCTTTGCATCTTATATGTTTCATTGTTACAAATTATTTCTGTAGAATTTTGTGTTATTGTTGATTTTCCATAGTAGACCATTGTTAGTTATCATTTCCTCTTTTTGCTAGAACCAACTACAGAAGTCTTGGCAATTTTAGTTTACACTCAAAATGGAGTTTCATCTGCGACTTGCAGCAATTATTGTGCATTGGAAACTTTTAAATATTTTCATGTAGCATATAATTAAAAGCTGATTTACCCATGGAATGTAGATAGGAGATTAACTGGAGCAAGTGTGATAAAGCAAAGCACATACTATACCTGTGAAAATAGCTGGATAGTTACTAGTGAGAGTACTTTATTGACTAAACATTAGATCAAGCAGAAATGTTGGTAGTCCATTGTTTGGCCACTTGCCTTTCACCACATCACATTTTTGGCCATTCTTTCTATCTGCTCACTTACTCAGCCAATGCCAATAGGTTTATGTGTGTGTGGAAAATAATGCCCATGCTCCCAAAGCTGTATACAGTTATAATGTGTTATTGTTGTGTTGATTGAGTTGATTGTTGTGTTGGTTAATATGAGGTATTGAGAAGCAGAAAACACCAAAACTGTTTTGTTTCTTCCTTGCACTACATTTTTCCACAATGGTCAAACATTTTAGTATACAAAAAATTTCCTTGAAAATTTGCGTTGTGACTATTATATGATTCATAAGATAGATGCTTATGCTTGACAAAAAAAAAAAATTTTACAGCACCTGTTTTTAATGTAATTAATGTTAATTATGTTCCCAGTCAACACATGACATACACTCCCTGTGAACAGCACAGATTTCCCTTAAAATGTTTGTTCATGCAGACCTCCAGTAACTAGGAGTGTACTTACTGCCTAACAACAAACACAGCTTCGTTGATTATGCTCACCTCTGCTGTTCGGCCTTTTTTCGGCACGAGCGACAGCGCAGCCTTGCGAGAGGAGACAAAGCACTTTGTTCTCGCCTTTAGCTATCTTGGAGTATGCTCTGCTGATGCTCTATGTGATATCACTTCCTCTCCGGCAGATAGGAGAGGAACTGCTTCCCTAGCAAAAGTGATCTTAACCTCCTCTTTCACACCTGGCAGGCTTGCCAGATTGGAAGATTTGTCACCATTTGAGCTTCTTCAAAGTAAAATTTGCAACCAAAAGTTCTGAAAATGCGACTATAGCAATTTGGGCGATTTTTGTAATGAATTTGCAATATTTGGGCTACTTGAAATAATTTACTTAGTATCAATATATTTTATGATTGTAAGCAAAAGAATCAATTCTCATAAGTAAGATCCATTTTTGGTAACGGTGACCACTGTGAATGCATTCAAAGAGGGACTCTTGTTACTTGCTGTGGACGATTATAGATAAATAGAATATCACTCAATCGTTTATGCTTTTGACATTTTTCCATAATTTTATTTACATAATGCAGTTTGTATAAAGTGTGTAAAAACTGGGCGACAAAAGATTGGCCATTTAGGCGACTTTAACAAAAACAATCTGGCAACCCTAACCTTGATTGGTGATAGGAGAAGTTGTTGCCTAGCAACCAGTACAGTGTTCTCTTCGTGTGTCTGTAATTATGGCCATTCTGTAATATTGTAAAATTTTTGGTGTAGGTAAACCTTTAATGAAGTACTTACTCATCGCAGTGTTATTTTTGTTCACTATTTGCTTTGAGTTTTACTGTATTAGATAATTAGCAATATCAAAGCATGTAATTGGGGAGAGTTTCTATAAAATTACAGCATAAAACTATTAGCCAAATTTAAACTTCAATTGTTCATCACTGAAATATATCTTTCTCCCTTTGCACCTCTTACTTCCAAAACATTGTGGTGATAAAATTAAAGTTTTTGAACAGTAAAAGTGCATGATTTTGGCAAATTCTGCTATTAAAGAGATTCTTAATTGATTGTCATGAATACAAGGTCACAGCTGAATGAAGAGTAAATGGTTATTGCCTTCTGACAGGAATGTAATACCACGTTGATTGCTTTTTCAGATATTTATGCATTTTGTTTAGCACAACTAGAGATGAGATTTTATAGTGACATTTAATAAAATCTAAATAAAACTCAAATGAGAGTTAATGGACTGCATAATGTTGAAATTTAAGTTTGCGTGAAATGAAGTAAAAATGCATTTTTTTTTAGGAAATCATGATTTTAACAATTTCAACTGTATGCTATAAAAATCAGTTGTTTCCCTAGCATACTGTAAGATTAAGAGTGTTAAATAATCTCTAATTTGTTAAGGTAATGAACTTAAAGAAACAAATGTAATAATGATTTTGTTACCACAATGGAATAATCTTACCCGTTAAAGTCACATTTCCTGGAACTTCAACATGTGTACCAAAAAATTAAAACTTTAAAATTTAATTTTTATTATTACTTACAGCACACAAAGTTTTCAATTTCACCCTTATTTTTCCCCTTTTAATTTTATGCAAAAGGTAATTTATCCATTTTGGCTGTATGTATGTATGTATGTATGTAATATTTTAAAATTCCAACACATCTAAGGCCAATAGCTGCAGAACCTGCAGAACACATGTTTAGTCAGTTGGCAAGAGAAGGAGTTTGGTGTTCTGCAAATTCAGCATTTTGGTACGAGTTGGGCAGTAGTCCGTGAACAGTAAGATAAATGTATTCTGTGACATCATCCTGGTGTCAAAAGTGTGGAGCCACTGCTTGAACATTTCTACACTCATAAAAGTCTTCATGTTTGCATTGTACGTATGTGCAAGGAATGCTTTTTAACACCACAGAAGACAAGTCCCATTCACGTCCTGAAACCTTTCCACCANGCCCTGAAACCTTTCCACCAGTCTAGTCTATATAACTTTAGCTTTAATTATAGGTCATCTTTGGCACAGCTGTGACAACCTCTTGTAGAAACCACTTTTGCATCTAAGTTTCCAATTCCAAATTATTTGCCCAGCATAATTATTACTCCTTATACACATAAAACTTCAGCACAGCATCTTTAATAATATCCTTCTTTTTTTAAATTGTAAAAAACTGTTGTTGACCTGAAACTAATGACTTTCATTCTCGCTTATATTTGATTCATTTTGTTCACTTTCCTATAACAGTTTTAAAGTTTATGGTATTGTTGTATGTTTGGACTTGTCGTGGCACAACACCATTTCATAATTAAATTAGAGTGTATAGTGTTCACTGATGTCCAACTACTTTGTTTAAAGCTGCAGTGCAGACAGGACGTGCACACACAGTTGTATACACATCTGAGACTGAAGCCACCTTCAACACTGCAATATGCACCTTGCTGCAATGTCACTTCTTTTCATACAGTGCAGTGAATAAGCAAACAGTGGGATTGGTTATGCAATATTCGTTCCTTTATATGCGCCTAAAGTTTTTTTAAAACTGAATTTTTAATAAGAGCAGTAACATTTCAACAACATGCTTTTGAATAGCTTGTAGTAAAACAAGTTTAGAATCAGCAACTTTTGTACCCAGACCTTTACTAATTTATGGTTCACTTAAAACTCTTATTCATGTGAGACGGCTTGATTCATGGTACTAAGACGTCAGTGTAACTCGAACTGACAGATTTGTAAGCATGCCAATCATAACAGTTAACTTGAACTGACAGATTTGTAAGCATGCCAATCATAACAGTGCTCTACACACCCACCATATGATGACCACCATATGAAACTGTTACTTTATTGGCTGGATTATATTTCTTCAGGTCAGCATGGAAGCATCACGTTGCTTGGGAGAGCTGGGCCCTGCAGATCTGACGACTATGATACTGAAGCCAGAGCACAGTCGAACTACCAACACTGGTCAGACAAATTCGCTGGAAGTCCTGTTGGGATGTGCACTTGAGATGCTGACAGGATACTTGACAGATTCTAGCCTTAGTTTAGTTAGTGCTTCAAGTGATGCATTATATAGTATACTAAGTTTTCCAGAAGGACGTCTCGCAGCAGGTAATAATTCTTACTACACAAGAAACCTAGCAGTGTAGCTACTATGCTACTATATAGCTACTAGCTACTATATTAGCTACTATGTTTATATGCAAGTTTATGCAGATATACCCTTAGTAGAGATAGTGAAAAATTGCATTTATGTTTGCAGTTTATAATGTTTATTTTATGTTCTATAGCATTTTATTGGCATTTATAAATTTTACAGAGCAGGGACATTAGGCCAATGCTTTCCTTATAATAAATCTCATAACTTTTCAAAATTGTAGCATATTGCATTTCAGTATATTGAAATGTGAGCCTCAGAACACAAGTAACCTCAAATATAACACAATAAAAGGTTGGAGTGTATATAGGTACCCTAGATATGTATAAAGCTACATACACTTGCTAATAATATTGAGTTTTTACTTTTTTTTGTTAATTTTTTATTGTTATAAAATTAATTCTTTAAGAAACACATTTTACAAAGTGATGTGTATTGTATTGTTTATAATACATAATAAAACATGTATAAATGTTGCTATGTAGAGGTGCAACACAAAATTTGCAACTTAGTTGTTTTATGGTGGGATTAAATACATATTAAATTCCATATGAGATAATGAATGTAAAGAGGAACGCAGTTTTCTGTGCTTTGCGCTGCATCGGTGCAAATGTCCAGTAGTCATATTTAATTGGGTCCCAGGTTTTCTGCTGTCCATTAGTACCAATAATATTGTTGTAATGACAGATGACTGGATAATGTTCCAGACTTACATTAAAAATAAAGCAAATGGTTTTATAAGTTCTGTTATTTATCAGTTTCGCTACTTAAAAATTCCTTTTTTAAACATTGCATGTTTTTGCAAAGTCAGCATTGAGGTTCATCAAGAGTATTTTAAGGGGATAAAAGCAGTATTGCTATTGTGTGCACAAAGCTGGTACTTTTACCAACACACTCCAGCTCATAGTATGTGTGAACATGTCGCAACAATTGTACAAATAGCAACCGTGACTTCGGGGCCTGCCAGTATTATTTTCAGGCATTGAACAATATTGCACTATTTATAATGAGTGAATTCTGTTGGAAGTTACAAAGCTTGCAAGCATAGTATTTTTTTTTGCTACACAATAGATAAAATAACTTTAAAACTGAAGCATAGTATTCTTCAGTACAGAAATCAGGATTTGTTAGTATTGCATAAATTTACTTACTTCTCGTGAGGAAATGAAAACCTGGTAAATACTCTAGGTTCCTTAAAATGTCTTGTGTTTTAGAAGATACTTAATGAATACCATTAAAAATTGTGTACATGCAAACATTTAATTTTTGTGTAATGGAAGCAATGTAGTGGCGTATATAGATGATTGGCTAACAAGGTTTGCGGATGCTTGTTTTGATAATGGTTTGTGAATATTGAGTGAATAGAAATACTTTAATAAGGTGGCTATCTAGGTAGAGCTGTTACTTGTTGCTTTGGCTTAAGTAATATTCTGATGTAAATTTTTAATTTCTTTTACTTTTTGCTAACAATCCTGCTGTGTGGTGGTGACCTAATCAGGCAGCGAGATGGGGACTTAGTTAACTAAACCCGAACCTACACAACGCATGAAATGGCTCACACATTCATGCTCCCCATGGTATATGAGCCAGGATTCTGCACATTGTGAGTTGTCACGTCAACCAACTGTTCCACTGGGATTAGCAGCATTGCTCATGAATAGCTTTGGTGGCAGCAACTACAGTTTGAGTGATAGGAAGTATAAACCTAGTACCCCAGGTAGTGTCTTTGGAAGACACAAAACTCTTGCAGTTTTCAAATTCGTCTTAATTTACTTTTCCTATGAAACCCCCTCTTTTAAACTTATAAAGGACCAGAAAATGTTTTACACTGTACAAAAATGTAGGAAGAATGAAATATGTACTACTTTATCTTAAAATATAATTAAAGAATATTAATTTAAATAAATACAGGAAAGTATTAAATCATATGTGAAAACAGGTTTTATTTTCTAGGCTTCATTTAAATTTTTTACACCATATTTATAGTTAATAGTGAAAGTTCGTTACTATATACAGATACACACTCCAACAGACGTTTAAGGTTGGTAATGTTCACTTTTAACTTTCTGTACTTTTCATCAGTAATATTAATGTGNTTGTATACACATCTGAGACTGAAGCCACCTTCAACACTGCAATATGCACCTTGCTGCAATGTCACTTCTTTTCATAGAATGCAGTGAATAAGCAAACAGTGGGATTGGTTATGCAATATTCATTCCTTTATATGCGCCTAAAGTTTTTTTAAAACTGAATTTTTAATAAGAGCAGTAACATTTCAACAACATGCTTTTGAATAGCTTGTAGTAAAACAAGTTTAGAATCAGCAACTTTTGTACCCAGACCTTTACTAATTTATGGTTCACTTAAAACTCTTATTCATGTGAGACGGCTTGATTCATGGTACTAAGACGTCAGTGTAACTTGAACTGACAGATTGGTAAGCATGCCAATCATAACAGTGCTCTACAAACCCACCATATGATGACCACCATATGAAACTGTTACTTTATTGGCTGGATTATATTTCTTCAGGTCAGCATGGAANAACCCACCATATGATGACCACCATATGAAACTGTTACTTTATTGGCTGGATTATATTTCTTCAGGTCAGCATGGAAGCATCACGTTGCTTGGGAGAGCTGGGCCCTGCAGATCTGACGACTATGATACTGAAGCCAGAGCACAGTCGAACTACCAACACTGGTCAGACAAATTCGCTGGAAGTCCTGTTGGGATGTGCACTTGAGATGCTGACAGGATACTTGACAGATTCTAGCCTTAGTTTAGTTAGTGCTTCAAGTGATGCATTATATAGTATACTAAGTTTTCCAGAAGGACGTCTCGCAGCAGGTAATAATTCTTACTACACAAGAAACCTAGCAGTGTAGCTACTATGCTNAGTTTTCCAGAAGGACGTCTCGCAGCAGGTAATAATTCTTACTACACAAGAAACCTAGCAGTGTAGCTACTATGCTGCTATATAGCTACTAGCTACTATATTAACTACTATGTTTATATGCAAGTTTATGCAGATATACCCTTAGTAGAGATAGTGAAAAATTGCATTTATGTTCGCAGTTTATAATGTTTATTTTATGTTCTATAGAATTTATTGGCATTTATAAATTTTACAGAGCAGGGACATTAGGCCAATGCTTTCCTTATAATAAATCTCATAAANTTGGCATTTATAAATTTTACAGAGCAGGGACATTAGGCCAATGCTTTCCTTATAATAAATCTCATAAATTTTCAAAATTGTAGCATATTGCATTTCAGTATATTGAAATGTGAGCCTCAGAACACAAGTAACCTCAAATATAACACAATAAAAGGTTGGAGTGTATATAGGTACCCTAGATATGTCTAAAGCTAGATACACTTGCTAATAATATTGAATTTTTACTTTTTTTTGTTAATTTTTTGTTGTTATAAAACTAATTCTTTAAGAAACACATTTTAGAAAGTGATGTGTATTGTATTGTTTATAATACATAATAAAACATTTATAAATGTTGCTATGTAGAGGTGCAACACAAAATTTGCAACTGAGTTGTTCTATGGTGGGATTAAATACATATTAAATTCCATATGAGATAATGAATGTAAAGAGGAACGCAGTTTTCTGTGCTTTGCGCTGCATCGGTGCAAATGTCCAGTAGTCATATTTAATTGGGTCCCAGGTTTTCTACTGTCCAGATCTGCTGAAATTAACCAGATAAACTTTAAAATGATGATAAAATTGCTTCTTCATGTAAATTCATAGATTGTAAAGGTAAGCGATTTGTAGCTATGAAATGTGCTTGTAATATTTGTTAGTATCCATATACTTAACACTATTTTTTCCTGTCTCTAACCATTAGTTATGTCAATTGTTCATAGAACCTGTTGAGCATTTTTTGGGAAACCATGAACAAAATTAGAAACATTGAACACATGAAGGAAGTAAGCAAAAAAAATAAGTATGTTGCATTTATTTTGGTCGTTATATATTGTGTTGATTATTGTGAATCCTGTACTTCAAGAAGATTAAAGTCGTCTCTTTGTATGCTTTTTATTTTATTAGTGTAACTTGCAAAATAGTTCGGCCCATACATTTGAGCACCAAGCTTTGTGGATATAACTTTTAGTGTGTGTGTTTTCACAAATAATGAAATTTGTTGTTTGAAAATAAAGAGAATTTTAAATGAGTAATTATGTAGGTTTTGTTGGACGCGCGTGTGATGCTTAGCAGAATTCCTACAGCGTCGCTTACTTTCTCTTTGCTCGTGGCGTCTAGCTGGAATGTAATGACGCCAGGCAAATCGGCTTCCCTTTGTTTAACACTAAGCATGGGGAAAATTCTTTTACCTTTAAAATGCAATGAAAGTATGATTGATTCTTTGTGTCAAAACCAGGTAGGTAATTAATGTCATACTCTTGATACATTAGCAGTGATCATAATGAATTCTGAGTTACGTGAAAACACACTTCCCTTCAAACAGATAGACATAGACAAAGCACAAATTTTCATACCATTTGTATGAAACGAGACACTCAAATATAAAATTACCCTTGAGAATAAAATACTAAAACTACTTTCAAATACTACATGAAACATAACCCATTCATTTAGTATGTAAGAAAGATGTATTTTTATTGCTGAGATTGTACGGAGAATTGGTAATTCATTGATAAAATAAAATCAATAAGTGCAGAAAATCCAGAAATATTAATTAAATCAATAAAATTGCTGTCTTTAAACTAGAAAATCAGTAATGATAAATTTGAATTCTAAATCACCTCTCAAAAATTAGCAATCAAAATTGGTAATTTACGTGAGAAATTAAGTTCAACTGGCTCATAAAATGTTCCAAAATTAATCTTGGTAAAATGTTCAGAGTTGCACGGCTATAGAGCAAGGAATCTTATCTTCTGGCTTCTGTTTAATGTCCGATCAAATAGTAACGCCCTTCATTTAATTTCAGAAAATTATTTTAAAATCCAAATCACTTGAAATTCATGTTAATTTCACAATCAAAACTGTTCAAAATTATTACAGCACACATACGTAGCAGTTATTTAAAATTGCAGTACCATACTCAAAGTAGGTCATACTTATTCAGCACTAGTGGGGATGGCAGCCTCACGTAGTTTGTAGCACTTCAAAGTCTACATGCAGTGCGTTTAGAGCCTCTTCTTTATCATGCCCCACATATGTAATACAACTAGGCACCTCTCTAACACCTTTCCGAACTTTATGGTGGGCGGTATGTGCAAAATTAAAAGAATTCTTGAAGATGCAAAAGTTATGATTTACCGCTTTCCATGGCGTTTAGAGAGAGAGAGAGTGAGTCAATCAAAAGGGGTTCACATGGTGACGCTAATTAAAAATGGAAATTCCAAGAAATTAGTCACTTCCTGAGTTGTGGCACTTATCTCATACCAACTGTAATTAAATGTATTTCTCCATAGCAAAACATGCTTGATTAAGTAAGATAAAGTGCAAAAAGAAAACGGTGACCAAATAATTAAAGGTTCGAAAGATAATTGAACTCAGTTCATATAGCAAAATAAAATAAAAGAAACATAGAACTGTCAAAATATGTTAAATGTAAAAAAAACATGTTAATAAATATGAATTTTGAGGTGATGTCTTGAATTACAATTTTAACTATACTTGAGGGTAGGGGCTTTAAAATGACAATCAAAATAAAGAAAAATTCAACTCAAAACAAACTAAAACATAAACAAATGGCTTTAAATGCCTGAAATTGCTATAGTAGTATGTACTCACAAGTGGGTCAGCTATAAAATTAGACACCACCTAAGCACGCTTTTGTATGCTCCCTCCCTCCAAGTTTGCTGATGTTTCCCCATGTTGACTGGCACTGCCATAAAAATCTATTAAAATATGTTGCTATCAATAAAATACTTGTGCCCTAAATTAATGTTTAAATTTTTTGTGTTTTAATAATGGAGAAACTATTTAAACCAATTGATGTGACTGTTTGTATTTGACACTATAAGGACAACATTGGGGGTGTTTGAGCATGTGTAGCTATTCTGATGTCACTTCTGTTTGCAGTCAAGAGTGGCAGCACTACAATTGTAGATAGTTGAAGGTGGTGTGACAACAAGGCAGTGGTGAACTGATCACTGGTAACGATAGCTAATACTCTTTATGTTAAGGGGCAAGCAAGACCCACTGGTGACAGTGTGTAGGATGTTACTTTCACTACCACCATATGCAGAGATGTGAATTGTTAAGGGGTTGGGGAAGAGGTGGGGAGGGGGACATGGCACAGTCATCTGCTAGGATTGTCTCATTTTTGGTGTGTGTAAATGTAGTATCCTTACTGACTCCTAGTACACCATACTCCAACATGAGTATCCTTAAAACAGAACATTATTTTACACATCCATACTGTTTTACTCTACACACGTTATCCTACAAAATACTAAAAAAGGCTACTATTATTGGATCTCATGTTGATTCAGCAAAGGTCCTTCTGTATGGCACAGGACCATCGATTCACATACACTGATAAAAAGAAAAATACTGATTGACTCATTGAAAGAAAAAAATTAAACACGTACACAATGTTTGAGTACCCAGGGTGCTGTCAATCTATCTCTGTACTCTCTTCAGATCTGGTTTGGGTGCGCACTACACAATGTTTATGTTGGCAGCGAGCTACCAGTTCTCTTGGTCCATTAGGTTTCTTCTGATCTGGTCGTTGGGTGGCCCCTGGCTCAGAGCACTGGCCATTGGTATCTGTGTGTATGTCACCAGCAGATCTCTCTGTATGTATTGAGGTGAGACCCCAGCTGGATTGTGCAGGTTCTGACGGCCGCTCCTTGGTGAGACACTCCATCTCTGGTGGTACATCAGGCTGAAGGGCAACTGGGCGGTCAGGCACATTTTCCCTCCAGATACGGGAATTGCTGCGAAGCTCGTAAGACAGAGGCAGTACACCAGCGGTCACTTGCCGACCAAATGGCACGGTTATTGCCAGTACTGTGACCTGAGAGATCAAGCTCAGATAACTTGATGCTAAGCAGTAGCACAACTGCCATATCCACAATTTTTGCATATGTGGTTTGGGGGTGGGTCAAAATTGTTCTAGATCCCAATAATGGCCCATTCAAAATAATAGCTCTTCACCTAGAAACTCTGGAAGATCGTAGAGTTACGAGTTAACTGTAAATAATTTTAAAAAACTTTTTAAAAAGCTATTCTTTTAAAAAAAATTTTATTGAAAAAATTGTTTGTTCAAATTGCAGAATAAACAGCAGAAAACAAGAAAATGTATTCGTTCAGAAAGATAACTATAAATTCCGTGCATAGAGAGTATGTAATTCAATGCAGGGTCGTGCAAATATCCTCAGATCTCTCCATTAGTACCAATAATATTGTTGTAATGACAGATGACTGGATAATGTTCCAGACTTACATTAAAAATAAAGCAAATGGTTTTATCAGTTCTGTTATTTATCAGTTTCTCTACTTAAAAATTCCTTTTTTAAACATTGCATGTTTTTGCAAAGTCAGCATTGAGGTTCATCAAGAGTATTTTAAGGGGATAAAAGCAGTATTGCTATTGTGTGCACAAAGCTGGTACTTTTACCAACACACTCCAGCTCATAGTATGTGTGAACATGTCGCAACAATTGTACAAATAGCAACCGTGACTTCGGGGCCTGCCAGTATTATTTTCAGGCATTGAACGATATTGCACTATTTATAATGAGTGAATTCTGTTGGAAGTTACAAAGCTTGCAAGCATAGTATTTTTTTTGCTACACAATAGATAAAATAACTTTAAAACTGAAGCATAGTATTCTTCAGTACAGAAATCAGGATTTGTTAGTATTGCATAAATTTACTTACTTCTCGTGAGGAAATGAAAACCTGGTAAATACTCTAGGTTCCTTAAAATGTCTTGTGTTTTAGAAGGTGCTTAATGAATACCATTAAAAATTGTGTGCATGCAAACATTTAATTTTTGTGTAATGGAAGCAATGTAGTGGCGTATACAATATAGATGATAGGCTAACAAGGTTTGCGGATGCTCGTTTTGATTATGGTTTGTGAATATTGAGTGAATAGAAATACTTTAATAAGGTGGCTATCTAGGTAGAGCTGTTACTTGTTGCTTTGGCTTAAGTAATATTCTGATGTAAATTTTTAATTTCTTTTACTGTTTGCTAACAATCCTGCTGTGTGGTGGTGACCTAATCAGGCAGCGAGATGGGGACTTAGTTAACTAAACCCGAACCTACACAACACATGAAATGGCTCACACATTCATGCTCCCCATGGTATTTGAGCCAGGATTCGGCACATTGTGAGTTGTCACGTCAACCAACTGTTCCACTGGGATTAGCAGCATTGCTCATGAATAGCTTTGGTGGCAGCAACTACAGTTTGAGTGATAGGAAGTATAAACCTAGTACCCCAGGTAGTGTCTTTGGAAGACACAAAACTCTTGTAGTTTTCAAATTCGTCTTAATTTACTTTTCCAAATGCCCGCCTATGAAACCCCCTCTTTTAAACTTGTAAAGGACCAGAAAATGTTTTACACTGTACAAAAATGTAGGAAGAATGAAATTTGTACTACTTGATCTTAAAATATGATTAAAGAATATTAATTTAAATAAATACAGGAAAGTATTAAATCATATGTGAAAACAGGTTTTATTTTCTAGGCTTCATTTAAATTTTTTACACCATATTTATAGTTAATAGTGAAAGTTCGTTACTATATACAGATATACACTCCAACAGACGTTTAAGGTTGGTAATGTTCACTTTTAACTTTCTGTACTTTTCATCAGTAATATTAATGTGNTACACTCCAACAGACGTTTAAGGTTGGTAATGTTCACTTTTAACTTTCTGTACTTTTCATCAGTAATATTAATGTGACTGATTATTTTGTGAAATTTGTGTGTTATGGTTTGCAATAGTAATAATTTGTATTGTTTTTCATTCTAATGTAGAAAAACAAATCAAGTATAAAGGAAAACTCAAGAAAGTGCATCTGACACCATTTCTCCATGGGAATACAAGTGATGGGTGTGGTACAGAGGTAAATGAGGTGTTAGTGAAAAGAGGTGTTGACCACACATATCTTTGGGCTTCTGGAGAAGTAGTGAACCATGACACCTGGATTACAAGATTGGTGCGTGCACTGCTGGGTGCATTTGGAGATAGCAATGTGTTCCATCAGCTTGGTTTGGTTTGCCAGGAAAAGGTACTGTGCATATTAAATTTTTGAGGTTTTATTTTGAAGTTTGACATACGTGAAATAAGTTATATTTAGTAAATTTTTTTTAAGTAAACTGGCTTATTATAGAAAAATATGTGTTGGGTAATTTGTAGTAACTGATTGCAATTTCAGTTTTCCAGCAGATATTGGCCTGTATGTACATTTGTAGCAGCTTAATATTGACATTGAAATAATAGTTCACCATATATTTATCTCTGTTGGCACTCCAGATGCATAAATTTAGGCAAGAAAAGAAACTGGGAAATAATGAAGGTAGCTTGTGTTAAGGTATGCAACTGTTTTTAACTGAATTGTCAAAATAAAATAAATTTTCAGTTTGTAAAATTGTACATGTCAACTTACCACTATACTATAATGAAAATCAATGAGAAAATTTGACTACGTTTTAGTACATGGGGAAAATATTTTCGTCCAACTTTCGTGTATGTATGTCCACAAGTACTGCCCTGCGAGTACTTGTGTATTCTGTCTCCCTTTTATAATATATTGTAATTAGTAGCCAAGCGGCCTATTCCCGCCATATCAAACTAATAATAGATAAACTTGGAGTGAAAATAAATTTTTGTTTACAAGTGGAAAAAGTATAGCTCAAAAAAAAGAGTTTCATGCGTTACAATTTCTGGCTTTTCAGTTGTTAGTTTAAATTTGTGGCAATTTTAGTGTTAAGTAATANAAGAGTTTCATGCGTTACAATTTCTGGCTTTTCAGTTGTTAGTTTAAATTTGTGGCAATTTTAGTGTTAAGTAATAAAAATTATTGCAGTGAAGCTATTCAGAATTTAAATTTGTGTGAGGGCTTGTAATGTTCCTATTAACTTAAAGAACTGCATCAGCATTCTCTTGATATGGAGACAGAAAACATCATCACTCTCCTGTGCAACAAGCCAGGATCTAACCCACTACCTCCCAAATGCCAGACACACCACTAAAAACCTTAAAGATAGGAATAAAGATAAATATATCCTTCACTGTTGGTCATTTAACATTTAACATTTCTGTAGAATTAGAAGGCCGAAATTCTGTTCTCCAACAAATTAGACAAATTTATTTCATCTTCTCAAAACAAAATAAATAATCCTCATTTGTTTTACATTATCAATAATTGAACTTTAAAGCATTTTGCATCAAGTGTAATATTCACGCAAACATATTATTAATCATTTTATCAATTTTTCTTCTTTACCACTTACACGCGTTTGTTCTTGGCGGTGGGTACTACATTTCTGTTAAAGGAAAAAGGTTTTTGCATCACACTTCTTGTAATCTCGCACTCTGATTGGCAGTCGTCTGACCATGCCACACTACTCATCCAACCAGCAATGGCAAGACGAGAGCTAATCAGGACACTTTTCTTTCATTTCACTTGATTTACAAATTTCAATACTTTCTAAGGACCAAATGAACAATAACCTCCAAATCTTCATCTGGAAATTAAACAATGCTATAATTGATATCCTCTAGGGATAAAATGAATAACAACAATAATAGTAATAACCTCTAAATCAACAAATTTGTGACATAACCAAAATTACATTGAACTTTGCTTAAAGCTTATACTAAATTTTAATTTGAAAATTATCTTAATTGTCACCACAACCAAATAATCTGAAACCAAAGACAAATATAATACCTGGAAAACCGCAACATTATATAACCCCCCTTAGTTTGGAACGAGTTTGATTTATGAATTTGATGGAAACCGAAACACACCTAAACATAGATTTACTTTAATTGCTGCAACATGTTTTTTCCACTTAATTTCAAGAAAATTCACAATCATTATCTATAGGTTAAGTACTACATTACAACAGCACATTGAGAAAAAAAAATATTGGTTTACAACATTTTCCATATGACTCATTAAGTTACTTTTTGTTTTTCTATCTATAATATTTTGCAAGTCTTTTTTCTTAGCAAACTCAAATATTTCTGTTTCAACCAAAAAAAAAACTTTTCTATTCTTAATAAGTCAAAATTTTCAGGGACATTATCTGTTATATAACTCCTTGCACAACACATCCTATCCTTATTTTATGTAACTGACATGAGCCCAAACTCATGGGTCTCCGCGACCGTTCGCTGTGCCACAGTACAACAGCAGCCTCGGCCAAGCACCGTGCCAACAACAAGAACATCGGGTGAGGCCTTTAGCAACAGTATCTCTACAATGTTTGGGAAAGCACCTGCTTCGCCCAGCACCACTCGAGTCAGCTGATGGTCCCACTTTGATCCGACCATGTGGGAGACACCAGGACAGCCTCGTGGTTCGGATCCCAACTGACTGGCATGTGTGCTCACACCCAGCGCTGCGCCGTCAGGGCGTAGCNCACTCGAGTCAGCTGATGGTCCCACTTTGATCCGACCATGTGGGAGACACCAGGACAGCCTCGTGGTTCGGATCCCAACTGACTGGCATGTGTGCTCACACCCAGCGCTGCGCCGTCAGGGCGTAGCACGCGTGAAGNCGTGGTTCGGATCCCAACTGACTGGCATGTGTGCTCACACCCAGCGCTGCGCCGTCAGGGCGTAGCACGCGTGAAGGCGACATCAGACCTCATAGCGCCCCTGATCAGGATGCGTACAAACAACCGGCGCCATTGTGCAACACAAAGTGTTTGAAAGTGTTAGTGGCCCCCAAAGTGTACACCACAAGTGAACTGTGTTTTTAAACGTAATTTGAAATTATGTAAAAGTGAAGTACCGACGACTTCCTACTTGGGGCACAGCCTTCACTCATGCCAACCTAAGTTTAGCCCCCACAGGC
>NQII01007854.1:0-135183 GCA_002778355.1 Clitarchus hookeri | reverse complement strand
TTCAACAAAATCTATTAAAAAATTGAAGAATTGCCTTTTTATTAATCTTTATATCAATCTCGTAATCATTCTATAAATGTGCACTACAATCAGCACCACAATCAGCACCACATACACCTACATTTTCATCAACCTTTCAATTTTTCCATCAATCTTTCAACCTTCCCATTAACCTTTAGCAATCATTCCATCAATCATTCGCAATATATCCATCAATCTTTCAATAGTTCCATCAATCTCTTGCTATATTTCCATCAATCATCAATCAATTGTTTGTCGTCTCTCTCTATCCAAACATATTAAAAAAACGATTCACCAACTGTCTCCAAAATTTATATATGTCGATGGAATTAATGTTTCGTATCCAATCAAAATTATTATAAATTGATTTCAAATAATAATTTTTAATATTTATATTTATACATACATATGACTGAAAGCATTGTTAAATAGCATATTGTAATGTACGTATCTGCGTGTTTTCTTCTAGTGCGAACGCGTATGAACGTTTCCTCAGCATGATGTCAGATATTTTTTCATTTTTATGCTGAAAGGCATTTTGTGGGTACAAGCTAGGCTCTTTGCTGTAAAAAGAACCGCATTAATATAGGAAAAAAATGACAGTTGACGTTCTGATACCGTGAGGTGAACATCGATTTAAAGGCACTCTCTCGCCATACTACGAATATGAATTGTGAATACGAAATCCGGCATTTGACCTCAACGATAATGGAACCGCGACCTACATCATTGCTAACTGGTTGTCTCCAGTGCCGATTCTTCGATAGATATTCGCCTATGGTCAAAATGCTCGTCGGCATGAGAGAACGGCCTGTACGAAGAGTCCTCTTCGCGCAATGAAGGATT
The DNA here is from genome assembly GCA_002778355.1 of Clitarchus hookeri. Lineage (NCBI taxonomy): Eukaryota > Metazoa > Arthropoda > Insecta > Phasmatodea > Phasmatidae > Clitarchus > Clitarchus hookeri. The sequence goes on along the minus strand of NQII01007854.1, from coordinate 134,316 downwards.
ATGACATTGGTCCCATGCAGTTTGTGCAAGGCGATACATTGAAAGAACATACCGAGATCTGCAAGGATTCGTCTATTGGGAGTCAGCAAGTGTTGCCGGCAATACCTCTGGCTGCATCGATAGGTACCGATTTGATAGGCGATAATGATGACAGTTAATGCTAAAGACGGAATGAGTGCAGTAAAGTCAGTTTGTGTGGAATGTACACTTGCAANGCGATAATGATGACAGTTAATGCTAAAGACGGAATGAGTGCAGTAAAGTCAGTTTGTGTGGAATGTACACTTGCAATAAATTAGCGTGAAGTCCACGTACTTCAAAATAAACAGTCGTTGGCTCTAAATAATCATGAGCGTTCAACTCCTACTACAAAGAAAAGCAAATTTAATATAGACTACGAAACCAGAGGTTAAGATGACCGTGAAGAGAGGATTGATGAAAATTAACATGAAGACAGCGATTGTGCTGAAGAGGATGATGGCGATTTTCTNATGACCGTGAAGAGAGGATTGATGAAAATTAACATGAAGACAGCGATTGTGCTGAAGAGGATGATGGCGATTTTCTCGATGCACTGAAAACCCCTCTAGAAAATTTGCTGCAACAAGCGACCTGAAGAAGGCAGAAGACAACTAGAATACTGGCTACCTACTTCCCGAAGACCCGAGTGAACTAGATGATAGAATCAGATATTTGATAGNGAAGACAACTAGAATACTGGCTACCTACTTCCCGAAGACCCGAGTGAACTAGATGATAGAATCAGATATTTGATAGACCTTAAAAAACGTGGGTATCTCACCCATATTAACGAGATATCTTCAATTATTAGTTCACAGAAGGATCAGGGATATGTCCCATAATGTAACGAACCGCTTTCATCTGTAATATTGATTACAAATTATTAAATTGGCGTTATAAAATAATTGATTTTCCTTTAGTTTTTTTCTCGCATCCTTTTTCCATCACAACTATAAAATGGTGCAATGAGTACTCGACTAATAACAAAAAGATCTGCATGTAGAATNTCACAACTATAAAATGGTGCAATGAGTACTCGACTAATAACAAAAAGATCTGCATGTAGAATGATAATAAATACCAAATGTACAGTAGTGCATGAATAGTTGATTGCATACAAATTATTATTCTGGTGACATGAACAAATTTTGGAGACATTTGGTGAATATTTTGTTTAATATGTATGGATAGAGACCATGATTTAAATATGAATCAATGATTGATGGAAAGATAGCAAAAGATTAATGGAAAGATTGTGAAAAATTATTTGAAAAACTGTGAAAGATTGATAGAATTATTGCGAAATATTGGTAGAAATGTTGAAAAATTGGCGGAAATACAGATAAATTGACGGTTAGATTGAAGTTTTGGGGGAAAGACTTGTGTATGTGGTGCTGATTATGGTGCATGTTTCGGTGCTCATTGATGGAATGATTACGACATTGATCAAACGATTGATGAAAACAAACATTTAATATTTTTATATATTTTTGGGATATATTTTCGATTTGATAAATGCTTTTAGAATATATGTTTCGTTTCAAGGTTATCCAAGGTTATATGCATGCGGTAAAGGTCACAGATGCAAGGTCAAAGTGAAGGTCATCTGTTTTTAAGTTGTTGGTTTGGAGTCATCAGGGCTACCAAGGTGTTGTAAATTTTATCAAATGACAAGCTAAAACATTAATATGGTGGGTGGAGTGCATTCGACATAATGAACAAAGGTTAGGGGTAGGGGTGGGGAATGTTAATACAATGTTTGGTAGGAAGGGTGGCAGTAGTCTGGTCGTGGTGCTGTTGGAGACAACCGGAAATGCAAATTTCAAAAATAATTTTTAAAAATGTTTTCTTCTTATAATTTGTATTAATTTTTTTATAAATTATTAGGAAATGTTTGGGATTTCTAACGTATTTTTGGGTTCAATGTCAAAGGTTACTGGGTTAAGTTTAAGATCAAAGTCATCTGAATCAAAGATGGCGGTAGTAGTCAGTAATGAAATGTAATTGCTAAATTTTATAAATTTATAAAATTTTTAGAATTATTCTTAATTTTTTGTTTTAAGATCATCCAAGGTCACGGTTATAGGGCCGTTGTCATGGGTCAAGGTCATCTTGGTCTAATATGGGGGTTGAGTGACGTTATTATAATACGGCTGGTCGGTTACAGACCCTCATGCCCTCTAAGCCAAAATATATAAACTTTAATTTGGGAAAAAAAATGTATAGTGTTTTTATAATTTTTTGTGGTTTTTATAATTTTTTAGGCATTTATTTGCAATTTTTTCTAATTTTAAATTTTTTTGGATTCAAGGTCAAATGTCACCGGGTTAATTTAAATCGTCAAGGTCACCTGGATTCAAGATGGTGGCAGCAGTCAGTACTCTAATACGTTGCTGACTTTTATAAATTTATGGAATTTTTACCATTTTTCCTCGAGTTTTTGTATTCAGTCATCCAAGGTAACGGTTATATGGTCAAGGTAATGGGTCAAGGTCACTTGTGTCCGACGTGGTGGTAAGGTGTCTTCATAAAATGCTGGCTGGTTGGTTCCATTCTCTCGTCCTCTCTTTTTAATAATTTTTGCAAATATTTGAGGGATTCAAAAAAATGTTTTCGTATTTCTTTCGATTTTTTTGGTTCTAGGTTAAAGGTCACTAGGGTTAATAGCAAAGGTAAATGTCAATGTCATCTGGATTCAATATGGCGAACCATATTAACGACAGAACCAAGATGGCTGATGGTCAGGTCTGACTTCGGACTCTGTAACCTGTGTATCGATTTGTTATCCCCTATGCCTATAAAACCAAGCTGGCCGCCACTGCTCTGCTCTCGAGAAGAGAACATCCCAAACACTACCAATAGATCAAAATTTACCTTTATGATAGTCGTTTTTGCAAGTGGGAGGCTCGGTAATATTTTGAGGGAAAAACGGGAAATTGTAAGGTACAAAAGGGAAATCCAAAAAGAAAAAAGGGAAATTGCGAAATATAGCCGCCGCCGCCTGGAATGACAGAGCATGAACAGTTTCGATCTCCGGTCCCAGATCCCGATGCACTAAAATCGGCCAAATCATTCTTCTCGTGACACACGAAAACAAAAATGCTGGTATTTTTTAAATACCCATGAAATTTGCTACATAAAACCATAATAGTATACGAAAAAAAAACATTTGCATTTAACGCAAATAAATAACCCAATTCCTAATCAACTTAAAAAAACNAAAACCATAATAGTATACGAAAAAAAAACATTTGCATTTAACGCAAATAAATAACCCAATTCCTAATCAACTTAAAAAAAAAAAAAAAAAGGAACATTATTTAAATTAAAAACTAAATTTTATTACCCACAACGACATTCGCATCACATTCGAAAACCATTTCAACTAATACATTTCCTTAATTTTAGCATGTTCAATTACTTTTTCATCTGAACTTGACTTTTAGGTATTACAAAATAAGAAGTAAATTTTTTATTACATCATAAACCATGTTTTTCAGCGTATAATTCCTTCCAAAAAAGATGAAATACAGTAACTGTAAATCCGAAGATGCCGGAATATGAGCAATATAAAAAAGGTCATTAATATATTTCTGTACATTTTGTGATTGGAGCCATTTTATATTTACGTACAAAGTGGCGGAAGTACACTCGGTACTGCTATCGCTCGCCGGAAGGCAACTACATATGCACACCAATCTCAAAATGTTGCTATAAAGCATACAATCACACTCTGCAAATGCATTATAAAAACCGTAGCGGACTGATTTGTGATTATCTTGCAACTGGTTTTCATTTAGCTGGAAGATACTGCACTACCAATAAATGTTCTTATGTTGTGTTATCTCCACTGCCAATTTACAGAACACAATATGTATATACATCCAGAACTTTATTGGAGAAAAGTGATTTGAGATATTCTACAGTAGCTTCTAGTAGAGGTTTGAACACAGATTTCCGATTATTCTCTTTATAAAGGTATTCGCAGACACTCTGCAGTGCAAAGTTTCCGTTTCTTGGTACGAGGCACAATTTCCATTATCAATATTATTTGCTTTTTCCAGCATCACTGAAAATATCATAAAATGCCTCTACAGTTCTTAGATAATTTAGATCCCTCTCAAACTATATTCTTTCTTCGATGGTGTCGAAAGCATTTGTGTCCCTAGCTCTGCCTTCTAAAGATACCGACCGAGTGGAAGTGTTTTGATGAGAATTTACTGATGACTGTGGTTGTCACAATACATGTTAATCACTAACTGCTAGGAGCAGTGCCCTACCATTATTATTTTTGATCCGTTCTCTTATTCCAAAATTAAAAAAATTAGAAAGTATTCTACAGTGCTTCTGCTGTTTTGGGCAGGTGGTGTATAAACTGTAACACTGCATAATTGTTTTTGAGCAAAGGTGTACCCTTAATTATTCTCCTTGTATTGGAATCAAAACAGCACTTGTTTAGAAAATTTTGGTTCAGAAGTTAATGATTTTGCTCACGGTTCTTCTTGTATTTCTGACACTGAAAATTTGAGGAGATGTATACCAAAATTTAGGATAAAATCGAAGAGCAGGGCCAACAATCTGTGAGTATTGCTACGTTCTGAATTTCTTGAACCACACCTCAGGTTTCTAAAGTTATCGCACTGTTGCGTCAGAAGAAATTCCAGCAGAATTTATCGGATCTTAATTCAAATTGTGAAGCATTTAATAACACGTTTGCGTAATAACACTCAACGAAAAATAATGTAACCCTTATTGTGTATATATATATATATATATTCATACATTTGTGTCCATGCTCTACCACATATTTTAAATTTGAAGTTCAATAATAGGTTAAGGTTTAAGAGCGGACCAGTATAACCCCAGCAAAAAGAGGCAATTACAATGGAAAATGGCCATACTTTAGGAACTTTGTTAGAAAACCAACATACTAATAAATATTGATGCAAATGTTTTTACAATTTTACCTAAAAAATATTTTTTGACACCTGAAACATGTAAGAGTAATGGTCTGGAGTTATATCAGCTTTTAAGATTCTAAGACACTAATATATATAAATATATCTCATCAATTTTTCGCACAAAACCTATTAATTTCGGAAATATATAGCATACCTAAAGCCAGTTGAATAAGGTAAAAAAGGCCCTGTTTGCAACACGAAGAAATAAATTAATCTTATATGGCTTAATGGTCCTACGAGAGTAAAGAGCATTTGGTGATTTTGCAATGTGCTATTTGTTTTATATCAAATAAACTAGTGCAATTGTAACATTGCAAGGAAATTAAGATATTCTATTTACTGATGTGTTTTAAATTTATAGGGTAAATATTGTGAAAATGAAGTTTTCGAGTGTAACATTATGTTGCTTGTCTTTACAGTCGATAATTTTCAAACCAAGATTCCTAGGACATTTCTGAACTACCGGAAAAGCCTAATAAATTTCTAAAAATACCACTTCTGCAGATATTTTTAAGCTTCAACAGAATAATACTCTTGTGGATTGTTAATCTGAAAGAAAATGTTTTTTTGTTGGTCTATTTGCTGAAATTTCTTGCACAGCATAAAGAAAAATGGGTAAAATGTTCAGTTTGTGATAAAGTTGGACTGAAGTTAATTATGAATAATTTGCAAATGTGCACATGAAAAATTAACACAAACTAATGAATGTAAATCCCTTGAAATGTGATATGCCTTCATATGTGTTTTTTTTTAAATAAAAATTTAAACCCTAAATGTGCACAGACGTTCACTTTATCAGCAGATAGAAAGAACTAAAAAAATATAACAAATTAACACTAAAAAACCACCCATAAACAGGTGAAAATTTAACTATAAAAACTCAACACAAGTTGAAAAGTATGATATTTTGATATCATTTTGGCAAAATATCAAATAAATGTTTCAGGAACATATGTAAAACATTTGATTATAAATGTTACTTTACAATACTCATGAAATATTTCTACAGTGTGCGCTCTAAGATTATACTTTTTAATATTTTTGATATATTTTTGTAACATTTTCATTGAAATTTTACATTCTGATGTCTTGAAAACTTGTTAGAAAAATGCCTGAAACATTGTGTTCTAAATGGGAGAGGATAAAATTAGAAACCAACATAGTGAAATACAATACAAACCAACATAACACAACAGAACCCAATGGAAAACACAGAGATTACATGATAATTATTGAAATGGAACAGAAAAAAATACAACAGAATCCAATGAAAACACTACAAATATAATAGAAAACCAAAAAACACAACATAAACTAATGTTTAACAATTAGAATATGAGAAACCGACAGGGTGAAATAGAATAAAAACAAACAGATCATAACAGAATCCAATGAAAATCACTGGGACTGCGTCAAAATTCATCAGAATGAAATGCGACACAAAGAAATAAATTGCAACACACAATTAAGAACACCTACAAAAACAACAAAAAAGAAAAAATACAACAAAAAAACTCCGAATACATCACAAACTGAGGTGGAACAATAGGTTTTGATGAAAATCCAGCATGATAAAATTTCATAAACACTAACAGAAAATGATAGTAACTAATGGAAACAACTGGAACTGCATCAAAATATAACACAATGAAATGCAACAGAAAACAACAAAATACATCCTAAATAAATGGAAACCACCGTCAGATCAACAGAATCCAATAGAATGACATGGAATATAAACTAACAAAACAACCCTCATACCTGCTTAAAGCATTGAAAATAAAGAAGAAAACATTAGTTTACATTGGATATACAACAGATTTGATAAGTTTGTATTACAACAGAAAAAAACAAAGCACAACAGTAACCATTCGAGGGTAGATTTAATGAACAGAAAATAAAGGAAGGCTCTAAACAACAAGTTGTAAAACCAACATGATGGCATTTTGCGCAACCAGTTACCGAAATATCCACAATAGTTACATCTGTCTCGTATATTTTAATATAATACTTAACCATACGATTTGTTTTCCAAATACATGGATATTACGAACGTTTTAATTATTCTTATCGTATTTATCAAAATATTTTTACATTACATAGACATTTTAATCTTCCAAATTATATTATTTTGTGCAGACATTCGAAAATAAAAATTTCGCAAACAAAAAAATTTTATTACTATTCGCAATACTGAAGCTGTGTTTGAAATAACAGATACCCTCAAACAATACTACAGAAACACAATTAGCAACACTAGAGATATCAACAAAAAGCATCAGAAGCCAATGAAACTAATGTTAATATAAGATAAACCAGCAGAATGTAATACAACAAAAGCCTACAAAGCACAACAAAAACCAATGAAAACAACTTGAAAGACAACAGAGACCAACATGGTTATATACACCTAAAACCAACAGAACACAACAGAACCTAACAACCGTTGAAACCGTTGGGAATAAAATGGAAACCAACGGTTTGTATTAGGAACAAAAACCAACCAATCACAACAGTAACCAATGGAAACTACTAAAAATACAAGGGATACCAATGGGTAAAAACAATTAATCTCCTATGGAAAAACCTGAGGGTGCAGCAAAAAACCGGATACAGACCAATAAAAACCATTTAAACATAATGGAAAGCAATATAAACCACTGGGGATGCAACAGGTACCAACAGCAATTATGATTTTCAAACCAACAGAAACAATTAAGATCCATTATGAAGAACAACAGAAACCAAATGAATGCGGTCATTTCTCACAATAATTTCAACATAATTTACAATGGTAACCAACACAACTGTAACAGAAAGCAAAAAAATATTTCTGTTTGATTTACTGTTGGTTTCAGATGTAAATGTTTAATAGTGATAAGGTTGAACACATTCTAATACAACCAAATTCTTAGTTTACTTCAGAAATAGTTATAATGTTACACTATCTATATAAAATCTAAATGTATAATATTCTCATGCAATTATGCATAGAATATTTTTGAAATGTGTATTTTATCATGCGATTACAATAAAAATACGGTTTGTGGTCTGCCANCAATTATGCATAGAATATTTTTGAAATGTGTATTTTATCATGCGATTACAATAAAAATACGGTTTGTGGTCTGCCATTAAAAGATTTTCATAGCGGACTTAACAAACACCGAAAATGTTTGTTACAAGAATACACTGCGCTAATCAATTCATTACTATAAATATATATAAATTATCACAAGACTTGGCCACAACATATGCTGCCTTTAATTCGGCAGTATATTTGTGAACGTGGCCATTGAAACTTACTGGATTTACTGTAAGCCAATACATATGGTGTTATTCGTTATGCCGTACTATTTGCACATAAAGGACAATTGACCCATGTGGATTTTTGGCTTCAACTGTTTAGAATTTTACGAATCAAATCAGGTATTCCGTAAGACGTATTATGTATTATCATAAAAACCCAACTATGGCGAAAAATGTATTCCAAAGAATGTTTTAAAAGCCAATAATATTTTTAATACAAAGGATTTGCTTTAGAAATCACTTAAATATACTTTGATAACTCCAGCAGACATGAAACATCAGTGTTTGAAGTAAATATCAAACACATGACTGTAGGATACAGCAATACAATACAATTCTTTCCGGTATTAAGATATTTTCGAAACTATCATTTCTAACAGTTATATGTCATATGTAACATTTTCATCATTTTGAAATTGTTTTAACTTTTATAATGAAAACATGTTAAAACGCCTTTTTGGAGGTGTGTTTACAAATTCATTTAGACCTCAGAAAAAACGGAAACATTGTTTTTCACAAAGTATAGCTACAATTTTACCTCATTAATTAGATGATTACTTTATAAATGAGTCATGGAAGAATAGATGCTGTAAGGGAAGGACGGCTGCAGGGTCAGGACTCTACTCTCAGAGTTTCCCAGAAACCGAAAGTGTATGGGCCATGCCTGAGTGTCATTATCTCTATTGTTCTCTAGTAAATATCAACACTGGCCGACAAACCTTCCCCTTAATAAAATATGAGGTCACCATGGAAAGTTCAATAGAATGGCACTGCTGATGGATACACTGTGCTAATTTAGTGCCTTTTAGATTGAGGCAAGGAGGAACCAGAAGCGAACGCTTTTCTCCTGTATTATTGACATAATAATCATGCCTAAGTGTTGTGTTCTATAGCGAAAATTTAAGAATATCGGAACGACCATTAGGTTAAACTGCAAAATCGACCAACACAATGCAGAATTTTTTTTTTTTGTCAAGCTAAGACATTCATAATAATAATGTAAATTCACGACCCAGGCAGTAAAACAAACGACTCTCGTAATAAACTTGCCCCCATGCAGGCACAAAATAAAGCATGTTATTTTCATCTCATCACAGTATATTTATGCTTAATCACAGATCATCTCACTCTATTCAGTTTGAGAATTAGTCGAGTTATAAATCCACAAGTTTTGTGTTGCGGAGCTGAGTCACTTACACCAATCTATTTGTACTGAGAAAGGCGATTATCACACAGCCTAGTCGCCAGAGTGGCTGTGTCTTCTACAATTGTTGTATGTTGACTCTTGAATATGCGCCTGTGATGCCTTACGACTGTATATCACAAGCGATGACCATTCTGAAGGAAAGAGAGTGGAATGGCGGAGAAGTATAGTTGGTGAGTGCTGAGAGACGGAGAAGGACAAGGGACCTTGCATTACGTCGTCGTACATTAATGTGTGTGGACAGGCTGTGTAATAGTCAATAGAACAACGTTGCAGTCAGCCTCACAAGGTTGATATCCGCTGTGTAGAGATAAAAACATTAAGAAGGAAAATAATTACTATATATTGGCGTGTTAAATTTTTATATATTTCAGGCTTGCACTTGCAGGTATTTCTAGTTTATTAAAATTAATTTATAATCATTGGGGCTTTTGGTTTTTACTAGATATTAAGGCTGCCGCCATCTGCCATCACCTATATCAATAAAGCAGTAGGAGGATATAGTAATACATAATGTAACGTTCGTTCCCTAGAGAAGGTTGCAACGACTCTTGCATACTCTACCCTTACTAACACAACAGGACAGCCGTGCGAGAGTGAAGGTGACGTAGAGGCGACTGCGGTGCAAGTACGGTGTTTCTGTACGTTTTTAACAGTAACAACACTTTCCACAATAACACTTGAATTATCCAATACGGTTCGAAAAATTACTACTGTCGATATTATTGAATAGCCATTTCCGCATTTACAGACATTTGTATATGTTTTAGTTTGTTTTTACTTGAATGTTTAATTACTTTGAAAGAAATATTAAAGCTGGTACCCTCAGGAATAGTTAGAATTGCAATTCAGGACATCACCTTAGAAGTCCTAGTTATTTACTTGCTTGTTAACATTTTACGTATTTTGACACTTTAATTTTTTTGTCTTATTTTGCTTTGTGAACTGATTTGTATTATTTTTGGGTTTGTTAATTATTTTGTCATAANGTTTAATTTTTTTGTCTTATTTTGCTTTGTGAACTGATTTGTATTATTTTTGGGTTTGTTAATTATTTTGTCATAATTTGTTTGGCACTCTACCTGGCTTAATCAATCACGTTTTTCCACGGAGGAATGGGTTTTATTACAGNTTTGTCATAATTTGTTTGGCACTCTACCTGGCTTAATCAATCACGTTTTTCCACGGAGGAATGGGTTTTATTACAGTTCTGATACGATAAATGCCACATCTGAAGAAGTGACATATATCTTGGAATTTCCCGTTTTTAATAAGCGTCACCGTATGAGCCTCTTTTAATTGACACTCTCTCCCTAAACGCTATGGACAGCGGCATATAGTAACTTTTGTTCTGCGTAATTCTAATTTTGTACACACCGCCCTTCATAATGATAGCAAAGGTGTACGAGAAGCGCCTGGTTTGTTGAAATATACGGAAATTATAACGAAGAGGCGATAAACGCATTGCGGTAGTTTTGAAGTTTTACGCAAAACTACGTGAGCTGCCGTCTCCTTCAGTACTGAATAAGTATTGCTTGTATCGGGTATGGTACTGCAAATTTAAACACCTGTTACATATATATGTGCATAGCAATCATTTACACATTTTGGATTATCAAATAAAATTGAATTTTCAAGGAAGTNCCTGTTACATATATATGTGCATAGCAATCATTTACACATTTTGGATTATCAAATAAAATTGAATTTTCAAGGAAGTAATTTTTAGAATTTTTAATTATTTTCTGAAATTAATGAAGGGCGTACATATTTAGTCGGACGTTAACCAGAAGCCAGTGGATAAGATTTTTTTTCTGTAGCCAAGCAAATCCTTGGACANGTACATATTTAGTCGGACGTTAACCAGAAGCCAGTGGATAAGATTTTTTTTCTGTAGCCAAGCAAATCCTTGGACATTCTAACAAGTTTAATTTCTGAGTAAACAAGGAGTCAGATAAAGTTCAATTTCTCACGTAAATCATATATTTTGAATGCTAATTTCTGAGAGGTGATTTAGTATTCAGAGATGCCACAACTGATTTTCTTAATTAAACAAAATAAATTTGTTTTATTATTTGATAAATATTTTTTGAACTTCTGCACTCAACATTTTTATTTATCATTAAATATTTAATTTTTNTTGTTTTATTATTTGATAAATATTTTTTGAACTTCTGCACTCAACATTTTTATTTATCATTAAATATTTAATTTTTCACGTATTATTTCTGTATTAAAATTACAGTTTCCACACACCTACAGAGTGATTAATGTGTTGTATAGTATTTTTAAGTAGTTTGAATATTTTATTCTCAGGGCTCATCCTAATGTTTGAGTGTTTTATTTTATTCAAAGAGTATGAAATTTTTTTTATCTATGTCTACATGCTTTAGGGTAATTGCATATTCGTATTAATTCAAAATTAATTAATGATCACTTATAGTGTGTCAAAGTGTCACATTANTCAAAATTAATTAATGATCACTTATAGTGTGTCAAAGTGTCACATTAATTACCTACGTGGTTTTGATTCTAAAAATCAGTCGAACTATCATCGTATTCTAAAGGTACAAGTGTTTTCCCTGAGTCTAGTGTAAAACAAAGAGATACCGACTCGTATGACGTTAATGCGTTCCAGCTAGATGACAATAGCAAAATGTATTTGAATGCATAAATCACTACTTAAATAAGGCTTCGAAAAAAAAAAGTTTTGAAAAACCTATAAATTTTATTATTGCTAGGATTCTCATTAATTTGCCTAGAAGAGAAAGTAAATTTATTCAGATAAGGTTCAAAATAGATTTCGGGATTGACTCTGAACATTCGTTGAGAAATGTGTGAGAAATTGCGTGGCTTTCGTAACATTGGCGTCCCTCATGATGGTACTGAAATTAACTTTACTTTACTCAAAACTAAAAAAAACTTAAATAAAACTCAAAAAATAATCTTAACTAATATTATAAATGCGAAAGTGTGTTTATTTGTTTGTTTGTCCATCTTCAACGGAGCAACGGATCGACGTGATTTTTTGTACAGAGATAGTTGGAGGGCTGGAAAGTGACATAGGCTACTTACTTTTTATGCCGAGAAAATGTCTGATTCCCTCGGGGAAATTCTTATTGGAAAATGAAAATGTACACAAACGGAAAAACAATGCAACGCCGCAACCGAGCAACAGATCAACGTCATTTATTACACAGAAATAGTTGGAAGGCTGAAATGTGATATTTGTTACATTTTATCAAGAGAAAAACGTTACAGATGGAACAGAAGTTACAGAAGTTTCCGAACTGCTATAATTATTTTACTGGTTGAACAGCATAATATGCTTCTTAGGTAGAATACAGGAATAAAGATCGTTTTAATTACTGGTGTCCGGAACACACACTAAATAATTAAGACAAATGGCAAAAATGGAATATACACGATGGTTTTTAAACCATCATCAACTTGCATTATTCGATAGAATACAACGAACATACCATTTTATGAGACGGTACCAATGGCTGTAAAAGCGATGTATGACAGTTATGGGGCGACAATGTTAGGTTCAAATGGTTGACGTATTCTTAAAGAAGCGCAACCTGTCAGCCGTCAACGCAAGGCTGGTGGACTGTCTGAGTCTTATAGCTTTCCCGCACACTAGTGGAGCTGATCGATTTGGGTGGGTCTTAACAACAAGGGCTTGAGAGCCGACGAGGAAGAAATGAGGTGAGAATGGAACAGCGCCGGAATGCATGAGTGGTGGAAATGGAGATCTCTGATAAAAATCCGTGACCATCGGTATAGTCCAGCACGTGCGAAAAACCGGGAGTCGAAGCTGGTTCGTCTTGGTAGGAGGCGATTAGTCTGACCACTACACTACCGCGGCCCCATGAAATTTGAGGTTGATGGTTCGAACACTTTTTGTAATCCATGATGCCGTGTTTTTGCTTGTATGGTGGACGTGGCTTTCTGTTTATATTTGTAGTTAATGCGTCATATTCCCCAAGTTCTGTAACACAAGCTACCGAAAGCAGTTCTTATAGTTTTAGATCGTAAGGAACAAAACGGTAAACAGCAAATGTCGCATATAGTTGGTCCTCACAGTAATCCCCATCCGCATCCAGCACATTTTGCTAACATGCCCCAACTTCTCTGTGCCNGCATATAGTTGGTCCTCACAGTAATCCCCATCCGCATCCAGCACATTTTGCTAACATGCCCCAACTTCTCTGTGCCGTTTTTCCAAAAATGTACATAGGTAATAAAATTTTATGCGATTAATTATTTTGGGTGTTGCAGTTATTTTGAAAATACGTTTTTTTNAAATGTACATAGGTAATAAAATTTTATGCGATTAATTATTTTGGGTGTTGCAGTTATTTTGAAAATACGTTTTTTTTAACTGTAATTAGTATTTTGCGTTAATAAATTAGTGGATTTGTGATAATTTTCTTATTTTTCCTGGTGCTTTACATTTTAAATTCACATCTTAGTAGGCAGACAGGCAAGGACTCCTGGCATCGTGTATCTGTGNAGTAGGCAGACAGGCAAGGACTCCTGGCAGCGTGTATCTGTGAGAACGCCCCAGCTTGCAACGCCCGTTATCGGATTCACGGGATACTGGTGTGACTTTTTACTTACAGTGTTTCTTATTCCCGCTGTGCCTGAACTCTTAAAGTGCCGTTTCTCAGCACGGTAACTGTTCGCTGTGTCCACAGACTATAGGCCTCACCACCAAAAAAGTGCCTTTTGCACCGCCCCGAAGAGCATTTGTTCATCTCCGTGCCATGTATCGGCAGTTTGGCAACTAAATGTCAGTGTATTCATACGCTCTCTACGAACTATTTCGTATATTACTCCGCATAAGACGTACTTTTCCAAAGGTTATTTTGATACTGGACTTGGTGACGTGCTAGACGCATCTCTCTGCAAGTGGAGCTGTTCCTCTTTTCACGGGGAATGTAGACGCTGAAATGCGCATTATCACCTCATAATATGTAGAAAATATTTATTCAAGCTATATAGTACAGACCAACATATAGGAATATTGTGTTTTTGGCAAGTTGGTGAGCAGCAGTTTTCTGGTACGCACATCTTCCTTTATAATGGGTAAGACTTCCGAAAACGGATTTTACAAATTGTTGTAACAAGTTAGAGTAGAATGATTTTACCGATTCAGGGCCAAGAGCATGGCGGCGCGGAGCATCACAGGTATTCATGCTCTGTCATTCCCGTCCCCCGGCAACCATTTTCCCCTCAAAATTACCTTTTTTAAATTTACTGTTTTTCCTTAAAATTTCTTTCCTCCCACCCCCTCAAATTTCTCGTTTCTCTCTCGAAAAAGCACCGATCCTCACAGTTGGAAAAACGATCCCCGAACGGCACTTCTCGATCCATCGGAAAGATTTGGAGTGATCGTTTTCGAGGGCAGAGCAGTGGCAGCCTTTTTAGTTTTACAGAAAATTTATTAAAATCATTAAAAATAAATTAAGTTTTATAAAAATGTGTATAAAATTATTTTAAAAATAACATAAAACATTTTATTTAAAAAACTTACATTTCCGCAGGTCATCTTCCTCAGCTCCCTGTCAAGCAGACGACTGACCTATCTCCAGTCAATCACGTTGTCTTAACATTCCCCTCCCCTTCCAATGTTTCTCAATGNTCAAGCAGACGACTGACCTATCTCCAGTCAATCACGTTGTCTTAACATTCCCCTCCCCTTCCAATGTTTCTCAATGCCTTATTAGTCGGCAGACCTCCACCCATTCAGCCATTCTCCTTCCACCTTGGATTTAAAGCAAACAGTCAACAAATTAAATTACTGGAGGCTGCCATTTTGGATATCATGTTTTTATTTTCAACACCTTGGTGGCAATGATTTCCTGAATTAACAACCAGGCGAGTTGGCGATTTAGCCACCAAGTGTCAGCAATACTTGTTTATGTTTCTTAACATATAGGTTGTGCTGTTGGAACCCTCCATACTGGATTCTATTTTCAATGTTTAGGTAATGCTAATTTCTGGTTTATGCAGCCTGCTATCGGCCTGTGTTGAATGGTAAAATTAACGATTTCTGCAAAGTATGTAAGTTGTCATATTTAATATTTTTTATGTTTCAACATATTTATATTAAACATATTTTTTAAATAAATAACACAACATTTTTCTAAAAAAAAAAAACTGATATTATTTGGTTTTAACCAAAATGAGAAAAAACACAAGTTTATTCATTTCAATCTTCTGTGTTCACCACTCAATGTCCGCATCGTCGACCCAGGAATTGTAGGGGGCTGGGAAACCCCACTACTTGATATTCGACGGACCATTATGCCGTTTCAGCACCTTCTCAACCAAATACACATCTGGAGACTTCCTAGTCAGGATCTTCTCTGTGTAGAAACCCCCATGGATGAGGAGATTATTCAGATCCTCGTGAAAGTAGATCCTCAGAGCATAGTTGCGTATACGTCACATACAAATGTGTTCGGAGTTCAAATTCGCTGAGAACCCTATCTCGAATAGGCCTTTCTGTTAGGAGATGCAACCAGATCGCCAACCTTAGCTTTAGGCTTTCGTGGGTCGCCCCTTTTCACATTAGCATACAAGGTTCGACGCAGGGAGTCATTCTTGACATATTCGAGCTTCTTGCGAGTGGTAGAATAAACGGTATTACTATACTCGCGGACGAGTTTCGGTAGTAGTGCCTGCCACTTGTAACTACCATTCGCAGCGAAATGCCTTCATATTTTTTCCTTCAGAGCCCCGCTGAACCTCTCGACGATCGAAGCTTTGATATTGCTGTATGTGGAATAATGATTTATGTAATGTTTCTTCATCAGAGCCCTGAACTTTTATTGTACAATTTCTTGCTCTGGTTGGTTTGTAGATTAGTCGGGATGCGTCCTTCGCAAAATTCATCTGGCATGTTCCCAGTGACATCGTGTTCATTCTTCGACTTGACAGGCCTCACCCTGACGAATTTGCTTATACGCATCGATGTGGTCAACATGTATTTGTGGACTTTGTTGACCCGAGCATATGGTATCATGTCTACGAGCTCGGCTTTGAAAAGGTCGTTCATGCCACATATCATGACCTTGCGGAGGCTATAGTTGCATCTCGCATTAGTGTGAAGTTCATTGGCGATTTCCAATATACTCATTCTTAAAGCCTCTCTCCTTCATTTCTTCAAAAATTTTAATTAACTCGTTAGTGTGGGAGTAATTTCCAACCCTTTGCAAAGTGAGAAGTAGCTGCAGCATTTTGACCAGTTCGTTCGGGTCATCGCAGAATGCAAAGTCGGTGTTCTTGTCGTCGTCTGTCTTCTTTAAAACTTCGCTGCATTTCAGTGCAAGGCCGCCGAAGAGGTCTAAGAGAATGTGGATTTTTTCATGATCATCATCCTTATAAACATCTGGCTCGCTATCATTATCTTAATAATTTGCACGTGTGGTTTCTAGCAAAGTCTTGTATACCAGCAGGTTGAATTCTTTAAATTCCATTGGTTCCTTGAGAAATAGAAGTTCATAAATCCCGGGGGTTCCACGTGTCTTGTAATCGCCAACTTGAAGGATCCCACCTGGTAGATACTCTATTCCATCAGCACTGTGGAAACATTTATGAACATGCCTTTATACACCATATGTTGTATCATTATTACGAACCAGAGCCTTGGGTTTCAAGACTCTCTTCTGTACTTTTTTCTTGTGTGGTAAATCTGCATCCGATCCATTGTCCCGATCCGTTTGTACATCAACATGTTTATGTTTCGTCATCGGCTCAGCAGTATCACCAATTTTTATCTTCGCACCTGCAGGTGCTCAATCGAAAATACGAGTAATAGAAATAAAAATGTCTTCATTTAGAGGATCGCGTGAAAATTTGGGCATCTTGGCGAGAAAATACTTCGAGCGAGCAGACTTTATCGTCCGACGCAAGTCACTAACAATGTCCGACATCGCATTGAAAAAAAAAATTATTGTTACCATCTTTTACATGTTTAATTTTGGAAATAATTTCGATCTTTCCCAGGTGTTCGCTGCAGACATACAATATGTCCCTGCTGTAATTTTGAATATCCATTTTCATGGTGTGGTGGGAAATCGATGTAGTGAATGTATGATCTATGAAATCTTATAGTCCTTTCAGAATCTCTAAATTTTGTGCAAATGCCAAATTCTATTTATCGATAATTTCCCTTTGAACACTCGTTATGAGCTCATACAAGGCCACCATATCGCGGACGATCTCCGTCTTCACCTGCTACATCTTCGCCCCGACCTCCGACGTAAAGTTGAGAAAGAATGTGTTTTGTTCGGTCAACATACTGCGCAATTCTGAGATGATGGCATTACCAGTTTCGAGGACGAAATGTTTAGTAGCAGCATACTTTTATAGTTCTGGTTCACCAACATTTAGAATTATACTTCTGCCAAAATCACTAGTTCCATCGTTTCTTGGTATGAGAAAACCTCCATCTTCGTCTTTGTCAAGACGCAGCTTGAGGATACTTTGCCCGAATTTCGATATGCTGTAACTCATTCTCGATGGTCGGCGATAAACTGATCGAATCTTCCTTGGCACCTCCCATTATAGAGGGGCCAGTCCTTAACGACCATCAACAATCAGTATTTCTCTTTCCAGCACAAGGCACACAGACTCTTGGAATCTGATAACATCATGTCCTTACTGACACGATCGTCGTAAACATGCCGAAAATTCATATCGTTCATGCGAAACAGCACCAACATGTGTGCATTGTCGCGGAGCAACTGTTTGGTAATGCGTGAATAAGTCTGGCCGAGGTACACGCAGTCCATGTTTGCGAGCCATCCCATTCTAAGGTACTCTTGAAAACAAGTTATTTTGCCGGTAGTGTCATCAAAGACAAATATCGAGTTTGGCAGTGCTTCACTCGTTGTATGATGGCATCGTTATCACTGCAAGGGAACTAACCCACGCCATTCCTGGCCAGCAGTACTTGTGCCACTCGTTAGTATTTCGGTGGCTGGAGCGATTTTGAATAAATGTACACATTATCAAACAGAAGGACTTTCTCTTCTTCAGCAGACTCAGTAGAATGCATGTTTTCCTGTAATTTGATGGTTCTGTGATGATGCAGTCCACTGTATTCGGAAATAGGCTCCCAAGTGGGAGATAGCTTCATATTTAACATGAATTCGTATGGGTAGAGTAACATATTGCTTGATAATATGTATGATACAGTTACTATCTTGCAGTGCGTGCAGTGCTAAATACATTGGTAACTGTGGTGCGTGCTGTGCATCGACTGACANTTGCAGTGCGTGCAGTGCTAAATACATTGGTAACTGTGGTGCGTGCTGTGCATCGACTGACAGCATGGTTCTCGTTTCATTGTCGGCACCACAGCGCACACGTATTCAATCAAGTGCACACCGGTAACGAATAATGAGTGTCTATAGCACTGNTGACAGCATGGTTCTCGTTGCATTGTCGGCACCACAGCGCACACGTATTCAATCAAGTGCACACCGGTAACGAATAGTGAGTGTCTATAGCACTGCCAAGAGTGCCAGACATCGATTGTCACCACGGGGCAATGTGACTCTCACAGTAAGACNTCTATAGCACTGCCAAGAGTGCCAGACATCGATTGTCACCACGGGGCAATGTGACTCTCACAGTAAGACCACCACTGAACCCAAGCAAAGTGGTGCACTGCGAGCTGCCACCAAGGGGCCTAGCGGACCTTTAATAGCAATCAAAAGAATAACGAATATTTTTCCCCGATTTATACAATCATTCTTCGTATTTTCCGAATTATAGGAGAATGTTTATCAATATTAAATACATATAATAGTGAACAAATAAAGTGAAAGGGAAATCGACAATTTTATGTCACAACTTGAAACCATGGAGACAAAAATAAATAAAGAATTATGTTGACAGATTTTGTAATAGTATTTCCTCAAGCGGAATCCGTAAGGCAGTACGACTCAACGACTCCCCTGATCAATAGTAAAGTATATCCAAATAAAATAGAGACCGTCACTGATATTGACCACAAGACTCAAAGCTTCTCTTGAAACTTTTGTAACATACCATGGTACTGTGTCTCAATATGTTTGATGCTGCTCTAAAATATATTTGTCTTCTTAAAATACTGTATAATAGTTATTATTGTTATCACACCTGGCTATCCTGGAATTGTTGCTGTTCTCTGCCTTATTAATGTTTAAATTTCTATGTGTCTTATGTCATTTTCTGTATATGATCAGTATAATTTTATAATTTTTGAGAAATTGTGGATAAATGTTGTTTTTCCTTCATTACTTTAACATGGTCGGTTTTTTATTTAGCTAATATTGCAATGCCTTATTTTTCGAATATGCACTGAACACAAATACAGTTTAATTATGGTTTTCGTATTGTGCAAATTATTCGGTTGAATTTTTTTATTCAAATTCCGGTTGAATTTCTACATTTGCACATTTATTTCATTTATTATGTTGCTACATTGTTCTTTGATTCCTAGTTCATTTTGAGTGAAAATNTCTACATTTGCACATTTATTTCATTTATTATGTTGCTACATTGTTCTTTGATTCCTAGTTCATTTTGAGTGAAAATGTGTGTTTAAAGGTAGGTAGGACAAAACCTCGTATACAGCAAGGTCATTAGGGACAAAACAGGTAGCTAAGGCAAACAGAAAGGAAAGTAAATGGCGTCGCCTGAAGTAAGTAACCATCNTGGGAAACCCCACTACTTGATATTCGACGGACCATTATGCCGTTTCAGCACCTTCTCAACCAAATACACATCTGGAGACTTCCTAGTCAGGATCTTCTCTGTGTAGAAACCCCCATGGATGAGGAGATTATTCAGATCCTCGTGAAAGTAGATCCTCAGAGCATAGTTGCGTATACGTCACATACAAATGTGTTCGGAGTTCNATTATTCAGATCCTCGTGAAAGTAGATCCTCAGAGCATAGTTGCGTATACGTCACATACAAATGTGTTCGGAGTTCAAATTCGCTGAGAACCCTATCTCGAATAGGCCTTTCTGTTAGGAGATGCAACCAGATCGCCAACCTTAGCTTTAGGCTTTCGTGGGTCGCCCCTTTTCACATTAGCATACAAGGTTNCAACCAGATCGCCAACCTTAGCTTTAGGCTTTCGTGGGTCGCCCCTTTTCACATTAGCATACAAGGTTCGACGCAGGGAGTCATTCTTGACATATTCGAGCTTCTTGCGAGTGGTAGAATAAACGGTATTACTATACTCGCGGACGAGTTTCGGTAGTAGTGCCTGCCACTTGTAACTACCATTCGCAGCGAAATGCCTTCATATTTTTTCCTTCAGAGCCCCGCTGAACCTCTCGACGATCGAAGCTTTGATATTGCTGTATGTGGAATAATGATTTATGTAATGTTTCTTCATCAGAGCCCTGAACTTTTATTGTACAATTTCTTGNTATTGCTGTATGTGGAATAATGATTTATGTAATGTTTCTTCATCAGAGCCCTGAACTTTTATTGTACAATTTCTTGCTCTGGTTGGTTTGTAGATTAGTCGGGATGCGTCCTTCGCAAAATTCATCTGGCATGTTCCCAGTGACATCGTGTTCATTCTTCGACTTGACAGGCCTCACCCTGACGAATTTGCTTATACGCATCGATGTGGTCAACATGTATTTGTGGACTTTGTTGACCCGAGCATACGATAACATGTCCAAAAGCTCGGCTTTGAAAAGGTCGTTCATGCCACATATCATGACCTTGCGGAGGCTATAGTTGCATCTCGCAGTGTAAAGTTCATTGGTGATTTCCAATATACTCATTCTTAAAGCCTCTCTCCTTCATTTCTTCAAAAATTTTAATTTACTCNAAGTTCATTGGTGATTTCCAATATACTCATTCTTAAAGCCTCTCTCCTTCATTTCTTCAAAAATTTTAATTTACTCGTTAGTGTGGGAGTAATTTCCAACCCTTTGCAAAGCGAGAAGTAGCTGCAGCATTTTGACCAGTTCGTTCGGGTCATCGCAGAATNGGAGTAATTTCCAACCCTTTGCAAAGCGAGAAGTAGCTGCAGCATTTTGACCAGTTCGTTCGGGTCATCGCAGAATACAAATTCGGTGTTCTTGTCGTCGTCTGTCTTCTTTAAAACTTCGCCGCATTTCAGTGCAAGGCCGCCGAAGAGGTCTAAGAGAATGTGGATTTTTTCATGATCATCATCCTTATAAACATCTGGCTCGCTATCATTATCTTAATAATTTGCATGTGTGGTTTCTAGCAAAGTCTTGTATACCAGCAGGTTGGATTCTTTAAATTCCCTTGGTTCCTTGAGAAATAGAAGTTCACAAATCTCGGGGGTTCCACGTGTCTTGTAATCGCCAACTTGATGGATCCCACCTGGTAGAAACTCTATTCNAGTTCACAAATCTCGGGGGTTCCACGTGTCTTGTAATCGCCAACTTGATGGATCCCACCTGGTAGAAACTCTATTCTGTCAGCAATGAGGAACAAATATCATAATGCATTTATACACCATATGTTATGTCATTGTTACGAGATGTGTACTATCGTAGGTACCAGCGAACCAGAGCATTGGGTTTCAAGACTCTCTTCAGTACTTTTTTCTTGTGTGGTAAATCTGCATCCGATCCATTGTCCCGATCCGTTTGTACATCATCATGTTTATGTTTCGTCATAGGCTCAGCAGTATCGCCNCTGCATCCGATCCATTGTCCCGATCCGTTTGTACATCATCATGTTTATGTTTCGTCATAGGCTCAGCAGTATCGCCTATTTTTATCTTCGCACCTGCANTACATCATCATGTTTATGTTTCGTCATAGGCTCAGCAGTATCGCCTATTTTTATCTTCGCACCTGCAGGTGCTCAATCGAAAATACGAGTAATAGTAATAAAATGTCTTCATTTAGAGGATCGCGTGAAAATTTGGGCATCTCGGCGAGAAAATACTTCGAGCGAGCAGACTTTATCGTCCGACGCAAGTCACTAACAATGTCCGACAGCGCATTGAAAAAAAAAAAATTAATGTTACCCTCTTTTACAGGTTTAATTTTGGAAATAATTTCGATCTTTCCCAGGTGTTCGCTGCAGACATCCAATATGTCCCTGCTGTAATTTTGAATATCCATTTTCGTGGTGTGGTGGGAAATCGATGTAGTGAATGTATGATCTATGAAATCTTATAGTCCTTTCAGAATCTCTAAATTTTGTGCAGATGCCACATTCTATTTATCGATAATTTCCCTTTGAACACTCGTTATGTGCTCATCCAAGGCCACCATATCATGGACGATCTCCGTCTTCACCTGCTACATCTTCGCCCCGACCTCCGACGTAAAGTTGAGAAAGAATGTGTTTTGTTCGGTCAACATACTGCGCAATTCTGAGATGATGGCATTACCAGTTTCGAGGACGAAATGATTAGTAGCAGCATACTTTTATAGTTGACCAAGTGGTTGTAAATCTTAATATGAAGACGGTTTTAGTGTAGTTCCATCGTTTCTTGGTATGAGGAAACCTCCATCTTCGTCTTTGTGAAGACGCAGCTTGAGGATACTTTGCCCGAATTTCGATATGCTGTAACTCATTCTCGATGGTCGGCGATAAACTGANCAGCTTGAGGATACTTTGCCCGAATTTCGATATGCTGTAACTCATTCTCGATGGTCGGCGATAAACTGATCGAATCGTCATTGGCACCTCCCATTATAGAGGGGCTAGTCCTTAACGACCGTCAACAATCACTATTTCTCTTTCCAGCACAAGGCACACAGACCCTTGGAATCTGATAGCACCATGTCCTTACTTACACGATCGTCGTAAACATGCCGAAAATTCATATCGTTCATGCGAAACAGCACCAACATGTGTGNATGTCCTTACTTACACGATCGTCGTAAACATGCCGAAAATTCATATCGTTCATGCGAAACAGCACCAACATGTGTGGATTGTCGCGGAGCAACTGTTTGGTAATGCGTGAATAAGTCTGGCCGAGGTACACGCAGTCCATGTTTGCGAGCCATCCCATTCTAAGGTACTCTTGAAAACAAGTTATTTTGCCGGTAGTGTCATCAAAGACAAATATCGTGTTTGGCAGTGCTTCACTCGTTGTATGATGGCGTCGTTATCACTGCAAGGGAACTAACCCACGCCATCCCTGGCCAGCAGTACTTGTGCCACTCGTTAGTATTTCGGTGGCTGGAGCGATTTTGAATAAATGTACACATTATCAAACAGAAGGACTTTCTCTTCTTCAGCAGACTCAGTAGAATGCATGTTTTCCTGTAATTTGATGGTTCTGTGATGATGCAGTCCACTGTATTCGGAAATAGGCTCCCAAGTGGGAGATAGCTTCATATTTAACATGAATTCGTATAGGTAGAGTAACATATTGCTTGATAATATGTATGTTACAGTTACTATCTTGCAGTGCGTGCAGTGCTAAATACATTGGTAACTGTGGTGCGTGCTGTGCATCGACTGACAGCATGGTTCTCGTTGCATTGTCGGCACCACAGCGCACACGTATTCAATCAAGTGCACACCGGTAACGAATAATGAGTGTCTATAGCACTGCCAAGAGTGTCAGACATCGATTGTCACCACGGGGCTATGTGACTCTCACAGTAAGACCACCACTACACCCAAGCAAAGTGGTGCACTGCGAGCTGCCACCAAGGGGCCTAGCGGACCTTTAATAGCAATCAAAGGAATAACGAATATTTTTCCCCGATTTATACAATAATTCTTCGTATTTTCCGAATTATAGGAGAATGGTTATCAATATTAACAAGAGTACTTACATATAATAGTGAAAAAATAAAGTGAAAGGGAAATCGACAATTTTATGTCACAACTTGAAACCATGGAGACAAAAATAAATAAAGAATTATGTTGACAGATTTTGTAATAGTATTTCCTCAAGCGGAATCCGTAAGGCAGTACGACTCAACGACTCCCCTGATCAATAGTAAAGTATATCCAAATAAAATAGAGACCGTCACTGATATTGACCACAAGACTCAAAGCTTCTCTTGAAACTTTTGTAACATACCATGGTACTGTGTCTCAATATGTTTGATGCTGCTCTAAAATATATTTGTCTTCTTGTAATACTGTATAATAGTTATTATTGTTATCACACCTGGCTATCCTGGAATTGTTGCTGTTCTCTGCCTTATTAATGTTTAAATTTCTATGTGTCTTATGTCATTTTCTGTATATGATCAGTATAATTTTATAATTTTTGAGAAATTATGGATAAATGTTGTTTTTCCTTCATTACTTTAACATGGTCGGTTTTTTATTTAGCTAATATTGCAATGCCTTATTTTTCGAATATGCACTGAACACAAATACAGTTTAATTATGGTTTTCGTATTGTGCAAATTATTCGGTTGAATTTTTTTATTCAAATTCCGGTTGAATTTCTACATCTGCACATTTATTTCATTTATTAAGTTGCTACATTGTTCTTTGATTCCTAGTTCATTTTGAGTGAAAATATGTGTTTAAAGGGAGGTAGGACAAAACCTCGTATACAGCAAGGTCATTAGGGACAAAACAGGTAGCTAAGGCAAACAGAAAGGAAAGTAAATGGCGTGGCCTGAAGTAAGTAACCATCACTGAAGTCGCCTGGAGTGATCTCGGAAACCACGTAAATCTGAAATCAAGATGGCCTGACCGGGTATCTAAGCCAGGTCCTATCGAATGTGAGTACAGTGTGCTACAACCGCGTCACCTGCTGGATAATAAAGGTACACAATTTACTGTAGTTTTCATGTGTAGTTGTGTAGTCAACTTTGGCACTGTATGAAGTTCAAATAAATTTATAATATATTTTTATTAAAATGTTATCATAACATTTCAAAATCAATGCTTTAATATTAAACGATTGTTTCAGCAACGATTCTGGGATCTGAAATTCTTCCTATATACGCCGAGGAAAGGATAATCACCTAGTTTTGTGGATTACTTCATGTGTGTGAGTCTTACTAGATGCAGTATGCAGGACATGGCAAATAAACGTATTTTCTCTCGCGTTTGATATTTTTTGTCAATAAATATAAACTAAAATTAATAATTAGTAATGTGATTAACCCTAAAATTATTGATTATTATTTAAATGATATGATAATTTATGTTACAGACCTTTATATTTGGTCAAATTTTCTTCAGTGTTTTCTCAGATGGCGTTTCAGCAAATATATGAAATTGTAATTTATGCTTTATTGTTTCTGTTCCACGTATTTTGCTCTACCGCACTAACTGAATTTCGGGAATTGAGGCCTTGGCGATAAATATGTGGAGTCAGTTTCTTGATAACAACAGTATTCCACCGGGATTTCTGTAACTGGGGCCGTGACGTTAAATATGTTGAGTCAGTGGTGTCTTGATAACAACAGTAATCCTACTGCGTAGTTCATGTGTTCGCAAGTCATTGCACGTACTGTCTTTGTGATGCACATTTTACAGGTCAACGCTGCTGGTACGAACCTCAAATGGCCACGTGTACCAGAAGAAGAAGACAAGTGCTCGTCTGTATGCTTGGCCTTTCCCGTCCCGAGAGATCAGTTTGTTGTGTGATAGACGCTCATAAATAATTATGATATTCTTTGTACAGGTTCTGCAAATGGCAACAGTTCATAAAATAAAATTATTCTTCGTAATAATATTCAATTTATAGGTGATTGAATCCAAAGTCAAACGTTTATTTATTTCATAAAGAATTCACGTAATTTTTGTAAAATAGATATAAACAAATATAAACATGTATGTAAATATGTAATTTTTTTGTGTTGTGATTTATGATCAAGAAATGTTGTGCTGAAGCTTAAGTAAGTTTAAATCAAAAAACTTAGTCTATTTTATATATATATAATTTTCTAAACTTTGTAATCCAGAGTAATTATTCGTTTAAAAGAGAAAAATTATTTGATTTTTAATGTTTGGCATATTTCAGTTGTAGTTCTCGAAAAAAATAACGTTTTTAAAACCATAGAGAAATATATATATATAAGCATATTACAAACAGTTTTTTCTAAAAACCATAATATTGCAAACGTATACCATATATTACGATAAAAATTAATGAAATAATTTTTTATCATAGTGAACGGGCTTTGATTTGATATAGAGTTAGTCAATTGAGTTTATAAAAAAAATTATTACTTTTCAGGTTAAATTGAAAGTATTTTAATATATAGAATTATTGACGAAAACATTTTTTATTATGGGTAACAATAATTAAAATATTTAAAATTGTTTTTTTTTAATCATTACATTTAATATTGAAGACTACGCAGTGCAAGTATTCTTCAGTAATTAATTAATGAACAAAATAAATAGTTGTGCTTTACCTTAAAACAGCAAACAGTAATCATAGATTTTGTGGAGAATATGTAAACCGAATGTAGGAGATGCAGTGGCTTTTCTAAACTATCCTAAATAAATACCAGTTGGCTTATTTTCATAACAAAATGTAATTTATTTCCTTGTGTTTTAGTTACATGGTCAATAAATCTAAACAACTATAAGCTGAATTTAAACTGAAACCTAAGTTACCTACGCATTGAAAATTTAAACTTGCATTAATTTACTTAAGGAAATTCCCCAACTGGACATTATCAAATAAATTTTGTGGCGTGTCAGTGGCACCGTACTTTTGTGACACGACCAGACTATACGTAATTTGTATTGCTGTATAACAACACTTTTTCGAGTTATATCTTACGGGTTTTTTTAAGTAGAGCGTTCTTTTTTTACGTTGCTACCAGTCATACTACATTTAGTTCCAGACACCATACTGTTGCTATACATATTCTTAGTTTTTTATTCTGGCGTAAAATCCTTCGTCTTGGTGTTAAACACATTCTGAACTGTCCAAGGTATGAATTTTTCGTCAGTCAACACAACAATAATTCTATAAAAGAATATTTTAATGCAATTAAAACTTCATAGAAAAATAACGGCAACATTCGTGCCGTGCATATAACTGAACGAAACATACTAGTAAGAAGTTCAAGTACGCATACTCTAGCGTTATGCAAAATAAATTTAACATTAAATAAATAAGCTTANAAGTACACATACTCTAGCGTTATGCAAAATAAATTTAACATTAAATAAATAAGCTTAACTAATTTGGGAGGTTATGTCTCAAACGGCATTGACTACTTCAGGAAAGTAATATTTTGGTTGTAAAAATTAATTTATTTTCAAATTTCCAAATTTTTAACTTCACAGTTGTAGCAACATGAAACTTTCAATCCTAATTAAACAGTAAGTGAATTTATGGTCTGCAATTCTGCAGACATTCATTTTAACTAGTTAAGAACGCTATAATTTACAGCGAAATTTTTTAAAGGGGTGTGAATAAGTATAAATGATTGAGAATATATTAGTCAGTGCAACCTACCAAGCCTTTGGTAAGGTATTTCGTGCAGAATGCACTGACAAACAAAGTGGAGAAGGTTTACGGCCACTATCCTGACTCGCTTACTATAAAGGAAGGCATATACAGTTTATTCACGCTTGCGACGAATATGTTTGAACATGTGTTGTTTTCTACTTTCAGCCTTTGACGATCCATCACAGATCTTTCCAGTTCATATAAAAATGACATATAATGTTCACCTAGGAGCTATCAAATATTTGTTTTACATATCTCAATAAACATAAAATTAAGGATTTGAATTAAAATAACCGAAATCTGTGCTACCGCTGTTTCGAATTCTCTGTTAAAGAAAATCAATTTAAGTTATGATCTCGTGTAGCGCCACGTATATTAGGTTATGATTCACTTTGTTTTGTATGAATGTCGACATATTAAATATCACATTTTTACACTATCAACTCAATTGTTGTAATGTAAGTCTTCGATTGGTTCATGTGGAAATAATAAACTTCTTATGTACAAATTCCTTATAATTTTTTGCACACTACTTTATTGACAAGTGCATAAATTATTTCTTCTTATTAAAAATTTTAAATCGTTTGTGTGAAGCATACACAAAATAACCATAATATTAGGACATACAACGTATAACAGACTAGCAAATATTTAGCATTGTGTAAAAGTATTACATACGCAATGATTATGTAAAGGGAGATGAAAACTTTATATAATAAGCAAAATGTATTTTATTTACATTTCTGGGGACATTAAAGGCCAAGCGGCCACATTGTGGATTGACACCACAGCAGTGTGTAAATGACATCCTGTTTCTCATGTGTTGCTCTTATGATATATCACCCTGCAATCTCCACATTTTTTCTAGCCCCACCTTAGAACATCCATCCTATGTAGAGTAGGTATGTGTATTTCCTAATGTATTAATATATCACACATATGTATACATTTATAGAATCATAAAATATCATATTTTTGTTGTTTAAACGATAACTTTTCATTTATGTCTTGTCTGTGATATAATATTTATTTTGTAATCAAAATAAATTAGTTTTCTCAGAGAGGAGGTATATTGTTAATAACTAGTAGGAAATAATTCTTACGTAAAATAAATTTAAATTAAATGTAATTTTTTTTGTAAAGTAAATGTTTCCCACTGATACATTTAGATTTCTTGGTAGCACTTTTAGAAACGTATTTTCATTGTTATCTGTAAGTGCATGTGTATCCAGTGTACAAACACGATTCGTTATTTCTTCCTCAACTTTGTCCCCAAATTAATATACATTTTATTTACACGTAACAGAAAGTTACGTTATGAGGACCGTAAATATATAACTTTAGAGGGATTTAGAAAAATTGTACCTAACCACAAATAGACTGTATCTAAAGTCTTGTATACCAGCGCTGTTTACCGTTACACTTTGTTACTAAGATGTTGTGACGTATGAACATCACATTATTGGCTGTGCAGGGAACAGCTGCCTATTCAGTGCGGCGTGTGCTGTAGGTTGGGGGTCTGTGTTGGTTACGTTGGCAGCACTTGCCTCGCGCCCTCGTTTGGTGGTCAGCGTGCGGAGTTATTGTGTTGTACACTTGTTGATGCAGGGATAGGTGGCGCACACAAGGCCGGATTGCTAATTTACGAGGACAAAAACCATATTTATGTTTTATATTACTATTTGACTTGGCGAAGTTTAAACTTGAACTTTTTGATGTGAATATGAACAAAAAAACCTTTTAAAGTTTTTTAGGGGATTTCACTACCCCTAAAAAAAATAAAACAAGAAAAGGTTTTTTTTTTTTTTTTACATGAATACAAAGGAGTATCTTAATTTAAATCATATGCTCTAAATATCATTCTCGTGTTCATCAGATTATCCTCATCTTCGTTCACATGATCCTCAACTCCGCTGAGAAATGTAGCTACCCGCAACATCCCAACTACGACATCACTGAAAACCTCTTTTGCTTTCTTGGGTTTTTTTTCCTTTTGCTTGTAGTTATAGGATCTGAAGATATAAACATCCAGTGGTAAATGTCTGTATTTGTATTTATTCGAGACGTCTTTCTTGAGCGAGACTGTGTCAACTTTTTATAGTCTTTGTGTCTGGCTTCTATTATGTCTTCCGATAGTTGTCCAACGGGTAACGCAAGAGATTTTATTATATCAACTCCGTGGATCAAAATCTTATGTACACCTGCACTCATTCTGTACCAACCATAAAAATTGACCGCCATTTCAGCTGTAGCATAGCAATATGCCCCAAAGTCGTCTTCATTTATATAATAGCCCACATGAAATTGCACATAAAATATTTGAAAATCGTGGAATCAACGTTTGTGTGATTTATGTTGTCGCATGCAGGTTTAGGGATTAGGGAACGCCCTTGGCTCACATCCATCACCCCCTCACACCAACCCCGCCTCGCGCACTTCGCTAGGCGCCTTCTAGACGGCACGTGGTACCACAGGCAGTTGGAAAATTTCGGTACACGTGGAGCTGAAGCGTAGGCCTTCCCCCTTTAACCCCCTTCACTCCGGACAGCTCTTGCCCGCCGCGAGATCTGTGGAGTGCAGGGCTTTTTCGAGTTATCAGCAAATTATCAACGTGTAGTTCGCCTAAACGCAGAAAATACGCACCACGGAAGAAATACTGATGAGCTGTATTGGTGCCGAGGTATTACCCCCGCCCCGCCTAACCAAACCTTCAGAAACGAGGACACGTGTGGTCGAACGCTTTGTTCGGAGCTCTTCCACTTCACCCCTCCCCTCCTTCCCTCCCCTACAAGGCTAACCATGTGCCGACAATTAAGACTGGGGGGCTTGCAAGCATAAAATCCCCATTTCGAGAGTAGAGGGGGGACCAGTTGATCATCACCGAGCCAAGGGAAGAGTTGCGGGAAGAAATCGCGAGAAAACGTGAGTACGAGTCCGAACAGCAGCCCAGGGAGAATCAGCACCGGCGGGCCGGCTTCCACGGCCTACCACTTCGCTGGAACTCATTCCCAGATGACAGCCTACCCACACTCACCGCTGAGTTAAGTATAGAATTCGTCGTCCAAAGAAGCCCCACTCAACCAAGAATTCGCCCTGTGAATACGAGTAAACAAACTATGACAGTACCGCACCTCGAAAGTTTTGATGTTGTGTATTTGTGAATATATACGAGACAATATATTCGTACTTCAAAATACAACAGTGATAGTCTACCTCATTATAATACCCGCAACCTCCAAGCACTTTTTAGTCGGTGCCTGGAGGACATTAACTCTGACCAGATAAGCCACCATGTCCTCGACAGTGGCGGTACCTGCGTCAATGTTATTCGGGATACTTGCTCAGGGTTTTTGAAAACTTTCTAGCTGTGTTTCCATCATTACTATTACCTCCTCCTTGTTTTGGATAGTAGACAACAAGTCCCATTTCTTTGAAAAAATCGTTGAAGTTAGTTTTCTTCCTTTCTTTAGCCAATCCTTGTGCTTCTTTGCCTCTGGTTTGCCATTGCTTTATTTCTAATTTATAAGATATATGTAGTAAATATTCGTAGCATCTCAGATGAGCATGCAAGATAGAAAGACCAAATCGGTATGTATTTGTGTCAACTGCTCTCCTTTTAACATTTTGTAAATCATTCATTAAGACGGGTGTGGTTTTGCAAACGTTGCAAACGTATGTGCTTTTTGTTTCAGTTAAAACATTTATCGTTTTGCCATCTAGCATTGTGCAAATCAGAATATGCTTGAAATGGATTGTTCTGTCTCCCAAAAACAATGGATGTAGGTGCCAATTGCTTTATTTGCTTCTCAATGTTATTATATTCCTCTTTAGTGTTCTCGCTATTCTCTTTTTTAAATTTAATTGAAATTGGACGACAATATCTTGTCGAAGACGGAGTGTGATTTTCCCTGTATATTGTCTTGTTTCCTTCTTTTCCTTCTGAGACTTCCAGAGGCACCATGGTACATAATATTATGTTTGAATCAGCANTATTGTCTTGTTTCCTTCTTTTCCTTCTGAGACTTCCAGAGGCACCATGGTACATAATATTATGTTTGAATCAGCACAAATTTAATTATTGGTAAAGTTTTACTTGTATATTTGGTCCACTATGTACTGTACCAATCGTTCATTACATTTTAATGACGAAAATTTAAAAAAAATTAGCGTCTCTTAACACTAAAAACAGTTAATTTCTATGAAACTTTCTCTCCTGCAGAGTAGGGTGAGTGCGACTACCTGGAAATAAACAGCTTTATTTAATAAACGGGCAGTGAAGGGGACCGGTTTTTTGATTTTTTGTAATTCTTATGAGTTGTTGTCACTAAGGAATTGTAACATGTAATGGAACTACGTGAAACATTTTGTGAAAAGTCTGCAAACTAAATTATATCTATTTTTTTTCGTACAAAATATGTCTTTTTTCAAATCGACATAACAACCTGATTTATTGGAACAATTGACAAAAACCAATAATAATAAGAAAAACACACTTGACGCTTCACCTTCCATGTTTTAAATTTCACAATTTTTTGGCACAGAACACAACACATGCGTAGTTTTTTTTTTTTTTTTTTTTTTGTGTTTTTGTTTGTGCCATGGATAGTGTAGGACTGTTGTCATGCAAGGTGGGGAAAGGTCATCTCCGCGTGAAGCGCCACTGACCATCTTAAATCTAGTTTTATTCTTATTTCTAGTTTAATTCTGGGAGACTCTTAGTCCCAGTTTTCTTACCTTTTATAATTTTGCGAAGGTCCCTTTAGTTAGGCTATTGGGTACTCTTCGGGGGTAGTTACTCCGTCAAAGTTATGGGCGCAACTGGCTCATGCTTGCCGTGCGAGAAACAGCGAGGCAAAGCGTGCCAGCACTGGCTATTGTGTTGCTTCCTCGAACCTTTTTTATTTCGTTTCTGCCTTTTTACTATTCTACTACCTAATACCAAGTGTTTTGTTTTATTTCAAAGCAACGAAGTTTTTCATTTTTGTCCTCGTAAATGAGCAATCCGGCCTTGTATGCGGCGGTGTGATGTGCACTTGGCCAGCTGCTGAGTTGCGAGGAAGCTTCCACGAGGAGCAGGTCAGGGACTGTGGTCTTAATTGCAGTGGTGTGCGGGGAAATAAGTCGCGCCTAAGCTTCTGGAGAAAGCGGATTGTGCATGTCGACGTTGAATCGCCGCATGGCGCGGGAGTGAAGTGTATATAATTGTTTGTTGCAAATGCACAGTACATGGCGTGTTTGTTGGCAACAGCTTCCAGTAGGAAATGGTAGGTGCAGTTTGAGCCATCGGAAGTGACAAGTAACGGGCAGTGATGGTGATGGGTGTGCATGGCGTATTCGACAGTCGCGGGATTAGCGGCGCGGCGTATTAAAAGAAACGTTTTTGTGTCGTACACAGTAAAGTCTCGGTCGCGAGCTACATACTGGTGCTTGGTTCAGTTCTCGGAGGGAAGATTTATTCTAATTCGTGAAAAGTCCCTTCTCCTGTGTTGAGTTGCACTGGTATTAACGATGAGTATTTCAGTTCTAATATATGTTAAATATGTACAGGGAACTCTTAAATTGTAACTTCCTCAATGTGTCTCACTCCGCGGCGATAGAGTTAAATGTTCCCTTCTGTGTGTGCGTGACCTTGTGTGGTACGCCGGACTTTTCTTTAATGCTTGAATGCGTTTAGCTCTACCAAACAATGGGTTTGTTGCATAGTATTTTAACGAAGAATTGTACAGCACCTCGTCTGGGATGGTCAAGAGACTGGAGTTCGTCGTGCAGTTGTCTACCTTATTACCCAGTGTAATGGGTGGTGTCTCTCTTCACTTTACTTCATGTGAGAAGGTAACATCTTAAATTTTGTTGGTGCGAACCGGTAGAAAATGCACCNAAGTAGAAAATGCACCGCACAATAATCCGCTGTTCCACAAGATGTTTTATAATGTTATAAAATCGTCTAGTGACGTTATTATAGGAATAATGAACTTTTGTACTGTTGAAGCATGAGCACTGGTACTGTGAACTGCGTGTCTTAAGTAGGAAATGATTGTACTATGTTTATAATTAATTTTATGCCAGTGTATTTTGATATATTGCTTTTAGTAGGCGTAAAGGTTAGATCACTGCTAAAATTAGTTTTTTTATTGCTAGGTTAATGTTATTCCTTATTATTTTCTTACCAAGTAGTTGTAATGTGCGGATCTTGACCTAATGGTTTTAATGGTGTAAATTAGCAGTGTCTGAGTCAGTCATAATTTTTGGTATAAATATATTTTGTGGTGCATTATTTTGTTAGTTATTGTTTTGATTATTAGTAAATTCCCTTTTGTATCAGTATTTCTACAGTATGGTTCTAAAAATTACTAGTTTTTTTAACCATTCAGGGTAGTGGAACAGTTTTCTTTATTATCAACTAGCTGTGCCCACGGCTCCGCTCGCGTGGATCACAGTATTATTGAATAGGTTTTTTTAAACTGAAGTTCAAATCATTAGAAAAATATTTTTAGTTTAAACATACTTATGTGTTTAAAAAGTGTCAGACATTATATTCGGAATGGCAACTATATGAACACTCTAGCTTAGAATACTATATTTACGAAACTATGTTATCAATCACAACTTAACTTTCTACACTGTTGAAAGGATCATGTAGGATGTTCTTCTGGGGTTTTCTTGCAGATGTTTCAATATGTGCCATTAGAAGTTAAGTATTTTTCAAGAAGATTATTATTCAACTACTTACGTTGAGTTTTGTTACACTGCACTTCTAATTAAAATTCTTTGGCATATTTTGCTGGTTTACAAAATATTTTTAAAAATGTGTGTTTTAAATTTTATATGAATTAAATTATGGTGAATATCGGTTTTTTGATGTATTCACATTCTTTGTAAAATTTTTTAAGTATTGCATTTTGTATTGTATTTTGGGAGGAGGAGTCCAAACGATTGAGGAGAATTTTGTGTGCCATAAATATAAAAAGAAAACTAAATATTTCCCTACTTTTTTTTAGTCGCCCTATTGTGCTGTAACATTGCTGCTCTTAAAAGGAATTTTCATATCTTGTATTGTCTCCAACTAGGGGCAAATCATGTTTGATGATATTGGTGAGTTGTAAGCATGGTGTCTGCATGGTGGTGTGTTCTTAGTGTATTCCGGGAGAATGCCTAGGAAACCCGGCGCTTTTATTGCAACTTCACTAAAAAGAGAAATGGGGGAACAACTGAATGTCTATTTGAACAAGAATGATAAATGGGACATTAATAAAATATTGTTGGTAANGTGGGAACAACTGCATGTCTATTTGAACAAGAATGATAAATGGGACATTAATAAAATATTGTTGCTAAAATTGTTGTTTATGCTTATACGGATACGTCAGTAAATAAATGTTCTACGTATACTATTTTTTTTCCAGAAAAAGTAGAAAACTGTCATCCACAGTCACCGTGTTTTACTTTTATCGTTCCGTATTAACTCATTTGCAAAAAAACAATGATCGCTCCTAAGGTGCCATCCCTGTTGATCGATTGAAATATCTGTTTGGTTTACTTACAGATAATAACTAAATATATTGGAAATCTGGTTATAAAATTTTTTTATTGAAAGGTTTACTAATAATAAATGTTTATATGTGTATAAAACGGGAAAAGCTGACGAGTCAATGGATAAATATTATGTAGATACAGGTAAAATTATTTTTCTAAGACTAGAGACTATGTGCTCATTGTTGAATATGAAGGGAACCTAAGATTTTAAATTTAACACAGTAAAACATGTATAAAAACCTCAAAATGAAAATCAGTTTTTATTATTGGCAATTTCTAGAAAAAGAGATACTTAAATGGTCAAACAACTTCGAATTTGATGTCAACAATAAATTTTATAACCCACAATTCGATATGCCTGATTTTGTAAAATTTGGCTCTCAAAATAATTGAAAAAATAGTGTGTATCATATCAATTGGTTCTTCCAACTATGTTTGATCACAGTGATGTTAGGAATATTTACATTAATAATGGAAGGAATTGCATTTTCCAAAAATAAAATTACTACTTATACTTTGACCAAGAATTTTATAATGAAATATAACTAGCCTCTAATGACTGTAATAATTAAAAAATCAAAACTGAAACAGTTTACCGAAATAATGAACTTCATTATATACCATTACTGAATTCTAATGAATATTGTTCGTTTCTTTACATAATTGATTTTAAATAGAATAACTAAGATAGTTAAAGATATTAGAAAAATCATGTGTTGATTTTAATAAAACTGTTGCTGACTAAACCATATGTATGTAGTAATAATTTGACGCATGACGAGTACATAGGGTACGAATTGCGCTGTATTCACACCCTGAGAAATATCGTTGGGGGATGTCCCTACATATAAGGATATGTGGGGAAGAACCAAAGCAAGAGAAAAAAAGGGAAAGTCCCGAAAATTAGATGATATAAGCCCTCTACGAAGGAATTAAGGGAACCCTCGCCGAGATTAGTGCCGGCAGAGCTGCCAGGAATCCCCCGGATGTCATACCCCACCCTCCCTCCACCACAGTTGGAACGCGAGAAACAGCTGACGAGACACGAAATCCTACACCTAAAATAGGCGAGGTACACAGGGGCTTTCCCGATTTCTCTCGCGACAAATCTGCTGACAGCCAACTTGAATATAGCGGGAGATGGGATAATTCCGGAGCAGCTAAGGTTTGGGGTCATTTTGTGGTCAGTCGGTCGGGCAGTTGTACCATCGGGCCGACGTTACGGACCCGTCCCAATCAGAGAGTCGTGATCAGTCAGTTGTGGTCCAGCAGTTGTAATCAGTCGTTGACGAGGAGTTGTTCGGCAGACGCGATGCGAGACAGAGAAGGCGGTTAGGGAGAGAGGCAGTCGTATCACTGGACTGGAGTTTGGACCCGGCTCAGGCAGTCAGTTGTTCTTAATCAGTTGTTCGGGAGCAATTATCGCCAGCCGAGACGGGAGTTGTTAGGCGGTACAACCGCGAGACGAGATAGATGCAGCCGAAACGGGAGTAATAAGTCGTGTGACGAGAACAGTGCCGATAATATGAGTAAATTCCCAGAGACGAGGGACAGCCCCAGTCCGAGAGGCGCCAGTCCCCGAGAAGGCGTAGTCGTGCGCCGTATGGCGACATCAGTTAGTCAGTAAGTCAATAGTGACATCACCGAGGAGAGAACACATGAACAGTCGAATCTTCATTTGTAAATTCCCGAGACAAACCCAGTAAAAGTGCCGAGAACTTAGGAGTTCATTTCCGAAAACGTAGTGGCAGTTTCCGCTGTGAGGAATGCAGACACGCGAGCCGGAAGCAGGACGACGAGGACGCACTCTCCAACCAGGAACGCCAGCCGGGGTCGCAGGGAAAGTACAAATCACGGGAAACCAATCCCGGACTTCAGAGAGAGTCCGTCAAAGCCGCAGGAAAAAGACAACTTAGTACAGCACGCCAAAGAGAGCCAGTCAGAGGGCCTGAACCAAGGCCACCCAACTCATCATGCCTCAGCTACCAACGAAGACAACTCACCAAAAGTCGCAGTCACAGATAAGTAGAGAAACGTCTCCCTTCAAACACCTTCGCCGACGCATAGGATTCAGCNCATCTCCCTTCAAAAACCTTCGCCGACGCATAGGATTCAGCCCACCAGCCCTTCAGGCTTACGACTGGTAGGGAGCTCAGTCTCGCCAGTGTCTGTAAATAACTATGTGCCCTTCTGATCAATAAAATCCTGGTGTGTTAAATAACTGAGAATACGAGTATTTGTTTACTCCTAACGCAACAACCTCAGGTACTCTTAGTCTGCTCCTAAATAATTTAACTATATAAGCTACTGGCCATCACTCTGTATATCTCAGGTGGCCTAGTAGCGACAAATTAGTCAGAGAAACCTATTTTATGATCAACTGAAAGAGAGACTAGCTGATGTTAATTTTAATTATATATTATTATATTTTATTGTGTTAATTTTTATATTATTGAATGGAAAATGCCAATGTAACAATTAAATGTATTTGCAACATTACATAAATGTTTACATATTTTCGTAAATTATTCATTTGTATAAAAAAAAATATATTGCTAAATAAATTTTATATAAAATATAAAACTAAATATAATTAAAATACATTTTTTAAATAAATGTTTTTTTTTGTTATTATTATTTGTAAAACAATATCTCCATTTTCATTTGATTCATTAGAAATAATATAATTTTCATTTTGCATTTTCTTGTCTTATGTTTTCCTCATATACTCATTAAAATAAACTCAACATATATGATAAAGTTTATCTCTTCTTTGAGGATAAGGGGAAGTTGTTACTGATCAAATTTATTTCTTCAAAATTTTACATACTTTGTTAAATATTATTTTCGTATTTTATATTGTAATTTTGCTACTTTATGTTTACCAAGGTATGATTTACAAACACGTTTGCGACATTCATCACAACGTACTTTCTATAACTTTTTACCATGATTTTTGGTTATAATACTCTTTAAAATGTTGATTTAAACATGTTTTATATATATTAATGTGTGTATATTTAATTTTTTTATGAGAATTGAAACAAACTTGATATTTTTCTTCACTACACTTTTTTGCATTTCTCAAATATATTATATTCATTTTTAGTTTCCATTTTTACATTTTTTTTATAAAAAATTTTATTTATTAAACTACAAATTTTCATATTACAAATAATAATTTCAGGAAAAAAAATTAATTTATCCTACACAATATGTAAAAGTAATATTATCACATACTTAAAAAATGTTAACTAGTAATAATGATCTTAAACAGTTAAGTGTGATATTTATTTATTTTACATATATAATTGAAAATAAATAAAAAGATGTTACTGATATAGCTAATGAACATAATTTCCTCAACATGGATGCAATTAATTTTTAAACCTCTTTTAAAAGCTGAGTTGTTAGGAAGGTCTTGAATTCTATTTGAAAGCAATAACTTCATAAATGAAACCAGAAACGTACGCAATAGTAATGACACACATGCCATAACCGGGACTTGAGCCCAGAAAACCTCTTACTATAAGCTTGCATGCAATCCTCTGCATTAAGAAGGTCGGATTCAGAGAATCGACATCGGATTTAAACAGCCTATTTTTGCGAATGATAGTAAAATACACACAGGACTTTTAGTTTGATAGTAAGTTACAACGCCACATAAACAATATAAGTTTGCATATCCTACCGTAGCACTACTTGTGTGAAGAATTTGATGTAAATNCTATAAGTTTGCATATCCTACAGTAGCACTACTTGTGTGAAGAATTTGATGTAAATAGGTTTTTTGGTCCATGATATATAACATAAAATTCAAACTATTGTAAAACAATTCCAGGAAAAGAGACTCAATATACATTGCTTCTAATATATACAGTCGACATACACATTTTGGTTGAATTAGATAAAAATGTTTCACATAATTTTCAAATTTACCTGAATGATTAATGATGCTGCCATATTGATTATCGTTGTTTGACCCATTAAAATAATGAAAGTTTACATTGTCTTCTGCAGCATTTNTACCAAGGTA
Organism: Clitarchus hookeri; assembly: GCA_002778355.1. NCBI lineage: Eukaryota > Metazoa > Arthropoda > Insecta > Phasmatodea > Phasmatidae > Clitarchus > Clitarchus hookeri. Next base: position 94,834 of record NQII01007854.1, on the reverse strand, counting down.
TGATTTACAAACACGTTTGCGACATTCATCACAACGTACTTTCTATAATTTTTTACCATGATTTTTGGTTATAATACTCTTGAAAATGTTGATTGAAACATGTTTTATATATATTAATGTGTGTATATTTAGGTTTTTTTTTATAAGAATTGAAACACACTTTATATTTTTCTTCACTACACTTTTTTGCATTTCTCAAATATATTATATTCATTTTTAGTTTCCATTTTTACATTTAAATTTTATAAAAATTTTTATTTATTAAACTACGAATTTTCATATTACAAATAATAATTTCAGGAAAAAAAATAATTTATCCTACACAATAAGTAAAAGTAATATTATCACATACTTACAAAATGTTACCTAGTCATAATGATCTTATACAGTTAAATGTGATATTTATTTATTTTACATATAAAATTTAAAATAAATAAAAAGATGTAACTGATATAGCTAATGAACATAATTTCCTCAACATGGATGCCATTAATTTTTAAACCTCTTTTAAAAGCTGAGTTGTTAGGAAGGTCTTGAATTCAGTTTGAAAGCAATAACTTCATAAATGAAACCAGAAACGTACGCAATAGTAATGACACACATGCCATAACCGGGACTTGAGCCCAGAAAACCTCTTACTATAAGCTTGCATGCAATCCTCTGCATTAAGAAGGTCGGATTCAGAGAATCGACATCGGATTTAAACAGCCTATTTTTGCGAATGATAGTAAAATACACACAGGACCTTTAGTTTGATAGTAAGTTACAACGCCACATAAAACATATAAGTTTGCATATCCTACCGTAGCACTACTTGTGTGAAGAATTTGATGTAAATAGGTTTTTTGGTCCATGATATATAACATAAAATTCAAACTATTGTAAAACAATTCCAGGAAAAGAGACTCTATATACATTGCTTCTAATATATACAGTCGACATACACATTTTGGTTGAATTAGATAAAAATGTTTAACATTATTTTCAAATTTACCTGAATGATTTATGATGCTGCCATATTGATTATCGTTGTTTAACCCATTAAAATAATGAAAGTTTACATTGTCTTCTGCAGCATTTGTGGTATGCACAATTTGGTATATATAAATATATATTTGAAAACTTTACAGTGTAACATTTGGTACGACTCTGTTGAATGGTCCTCGAGACATGGCATTAAACTGCCATAATTTGAATGTAACTATCTTCATAAATAAACGACAAAAAATAAATGTAGTATCAATTGCTATGATTGTATATAGCCAATATACAAAGTTAAGTTAAAATATAGCACATTATTTCGTAAATATCACAAAACTAAAATTATTTTATAACAGCCAATTGAAAATAAGTTTGTCCTACTTTTAAAAATACATTTAATATTATGGCCTACCACAGTACAACATCTTCGCAAAATTTTGTAATAATGGGATGATTGTTTCCCGAGATACGATATATAATCATTATTTTTATTGGTAGGGCTATATTACAGAATGGCAGAGAAATGAGTCTCTATATAGACGAATTTTATGGTTGTAATAGGTACTGCTGGAATACACGGTTAAGTTGGAATTGGTTTCTTTAGTAAAATGTATTGTGCAAACATATTTATATAGACATCATTTTGAAAATAAGTGTTTTACCTTCATAAAACATACCAGTTTACACCAATTGCTGCAGTACTATTTGTTTGACAATTTTGGAAGGAATCTGTCAATTGATTCCCGATATGTGACAGAAAAACTTTATTTATTCGTATTGTGTTATCTACTGCCAGAATACGAAGTTCAGTTGAAATTGATTACACGGTTTGTACGATACAGCATTTTAAGCTAGGGATTTCTATACGACCACCATTTTGAAAATAGGTGTTTGACATACTTTAATCTTACCACTTGACTTAATTTGCGTCAGTACTACTTGTTTACTAAATTGGATTGTAATAGGTCAATTATTTCCCGAGATATGACACAAAAAGTTAATTTAATTCGTTNAATTTTATTCGTGTAGTGCTCTCTTCCAAAATGACAAACAAAAGTGGTCATTTATTGGCATATATAATGCTAGTATATATAATGCTAGGCAAAATTTGGTCGAAATGTGTTGAATGTAATAGCAGATATATTAAATAAACTTAAAACATTTGCATGGCAGCCATTTTGAAAATAACTAACTAATCAGTTTTAATAAAAAACATTTAAATGGGATACCATAGTATTACATACATTCCAAATTGGGTGAGATTTACTTCAACCGTTTTCGAGATAATGAAAAATCTTTATTTTTTTAAATTAGTGCTATTTTCCAAAAAAGGCGAGTCATCAGTAATAACTATCTCAAAATGTAATACGTGCACAGTGGTTTGCCAGAATACGAAATATTATTTACATNCAAATTGGGTGAGATTTACTTCAACCGTTTTCGAGATACTGAAAAATCTTTATTTTTTTAAATTAGTGCTATTTTCCAAAAAGGTGAGTCATCAGTAATAACTATCTCAAAATGTAATACTTGCACAGTGGTTTGCCAGAATACGAAATATGATTTACATAGGTTCAATGGTTCCCGAGATATAACATATCACAATNGTGCACAGTGGTTTGCCAGAATACGAAATATGATTTACATAGGTTCAATGGTTCCCGAGATATAACATATCACAATTAATATTAAAATGCCCGCCATTTTGAAAGTAAGAGCATGATGTAATAATAAAGTANCGAGATATAACATATCACAATTAATATTAAAATGCCCGCCATTTTGAAAGTAAGAGCATGATGTAATAATAAAGTAAAAAAACCAAGTGTCCTTCCTAAGTACTAAATGTGTACCAAGTTTGGTGAAATTCGTTTAATGCGTTCAACAATTTAAAAGCGGTGAAACACATGCAACGGGACACAACCAGACCAACCCCTTCATACACACACACACACACATATAAACNCACACACACATACACACACAGACATAAAAGTGATCTCATAAGGCTTTCTTTCCTTCAGAAAGTAAGCTAAGAATGGGCAATCTAAGCATTGTGTAGAGCTTTCTTGATTTTAATTGTTAATGTTCTAATAATTTAGTTTTATTTTTATATTGACTGATATTAGTTAGTTAGTTTGTATATATATATAAATTATTTCTTTATTTATTTTTTGTTGTATTGATTATCATACCACTATCATATATATTTTCTTGATATGCTAATTCGTTGTAATAAAATTTAATCTAAAAATCATTATAAAAATAATTTTTACAAATTTCTAGATGTTCTAGGTGTTGCACTATCGGTTGTGTGTTCCACACCTGAAGTAAATGATTGTTTCAGATATTAGAATATTAGTTTTAAGAGCCACGCATATCTCAAGACCGCCTGCTTAATGGCGTCATCTCTCCTGGCTGACGGACATTTCCTTTGAAACATGCTGCTGGTTTGGTTGCAGCACGCACATCTGTTCGTAACAAGATCGTTGAGGCCTGACATTGGTGCAATCCCTCTCCGGCATAGTGCATGCACTGGGATTTCCACGTGCCACCGTGTAAAGAGTGTACCGTGAGTTAATGGAGTAGGGTGAAATCACCGCCTCCAGGGACAACAGTTGTGGCGTAGGCCTACAATGTATCGATTGCAGCGGTAGTCGTCGGCTAGCACGATTGGTAACAGCGGATAGACAGGTAACAGTGCAGCTGACCAACCGTCAATACGACGCAAGACCACGACAGCCTACGAGCAGCCATACCATCTACTGTAGAATGATCTCCTCGCTCTGTAGTACAGAAGCCGCCACCCCACGTGGGTTGTTATGCTCGTCGAACGATCCTCGGCTCGTGGTCAAAGGTCGCCTGGACGGATAAGTCGAGGTACACGTGGGAACACGCCGATGGCAGGATACGAGTGTGTTGTCGTCAAGCACGTGAAGCGATGGATCCCTTGTGTTAGCAGGATTAGTATGTCTCCCGATGGCACCCAGTGCCTTGTACAGTCCATACCATGCCGTATTACCGCCGTCATCGTTGCGGAAGAGAGTGCCATGTGCTACTATGAAGGTATCTCTAATTCACTTCCGCATTGATGCATAGTGTCTGTCAGGTCACTATTAACATTCCATCTTGTTCACTGGGTGTGATACATTTTTTTTATCCCACATTGTTACTTAACACTATTTATATTATTATAAGTTATTTCGTTGAGGAAAAATACATCAGAATATATGTGATTAACTGAGAATTTTTTAATAGCCATGCATGTGATGTAGTTTTTGGCACATTTTGTATAATTACACCATAAGTAAAATTAAAATTTAAATTGGTCCTCTATCTATATTCGTGTCGATTTGATGTTGCTTTGAAAATGTTATAAAAGTAGAAATGTTTATAATATGCTAACTCTTACTATCACCTGCATAAAATAACAAGAATATTTACTAAACAAATCCTGTGTGCACAAATTTAATCTTTACACCTTTACTGTGATATTAAGACACGGAATTACTTTCTGTACGTCACTGTTAAATTTACTGAGAACATGTAAGTCAGTGTAAGCAGTTAGATGAAGAGAATATTAGTCAAAGGTTGTTTTTTTAAAGGTGCTCCATAAACCGCGAACTGACTATACATTATTATCCTGAACTCCAAGTACAAATTTGGTGAAATGATTATTTATGGAAAATTAAGTAGTACACATATACCACTTATGATCTCACGTTATTATTAACAGAGGGACACGGCGTTGAAAATCGGGAATTAAAGTAAGACATTTTTAATATCAGAAAATATATGAGATTGAGCGACAAATTCGTGTATAGTGTTAGCCTGATTTGACGTCTGCAACTTATGTACACATTGTGAGTAATATTATCACCCAGTAGGAGGGAAACAGGGGGAGACATGTTATTAACTATCAAGAGTATGTTACATGTGGGTGTTTATAAATTCTTATTTAGTAATAATCGCGTGTACATTAAAGTAAAACAAAACATTGCCTTGATGCGAATATCTGAAGCAAACAGTTATAGCGAAAACATGCAATGCTTGAAAGAGTGCTGCAGGTTGTCCGCCAGATGTGCAACCTGCTCTTCGAGTCGTGTCGTAAATCCGCACTGCAGGATAAGTGCGCGCATGAACTGTCAGCAATGCCGGCGTGTGTAGCAAGTGGCATTGTACTGTTGGACCCCAACATGAAGCGCATTTACACGTGCACAATAATGACAGGTATGCATCTCGTGTGTGGCACGGTGAATGCAATGAAAGAGCAGCGCAACCAACGTCTGCATGAACTGTGCCAGTTGTGGTGGCACTTGTTTCATGTAAATGTAAATACGTAATTTGTTTTTATATATTGGGTATTCCATCAAATAATTTATTTTTCCTATTGGTACGTGGTCTAGTTATGTTTAATTATTTCGTTTATTCAATTTGAAGATGTAAATAGAATTTTATCATATGAAAATTGTGTAATGTTTAAATATTTATCTCTTATTTCATTTTACACTATTTGTTTAAAAAAATAATATTCTTAATGTTTATTTATTATTTACGTACTTAATATTGTGAAAATTCTTGATTTCAGTTAGCAAAATGACAAACGTAATTTGTGTATTATTATATGTCTTTCTCGACTTTCGAGTTATGGATCGATTTGTCGCGCGAGGCCATGAAGTCTAAAGCATACATTGGTATATATAGGTTTCCGCTAAGGTCACTTCCTTCTTCTATGTATTCTCGCCATACAGCATGTAGTCAGCTAAATATATATTATCTTGTGAAATCTTCCTTCTTCCGTGTGAAGAAATAGTTTTTTTATCTGCCTATTGGGTTAAGTTCGTTTGCGAATAATTTCTTTTATTTGTCCGTTATCGAATTTTGTGTTNGTTTTTTTATCTGCCTATTGGGTTAAGTTCGTTTGCGAATAATTTCTTTTATTTGTCCGTTATCGAATTTTGTGTTTGCGGTCCTTTGGCAATCTTATTTTTATATTTTCTAGCGGTTTACCGTTTCGCCTGATGGCTTAAACTCTTGGCCAATGTTTCATCATTCTTGGGATGTAAGCCACACACCAATTCGAGGGGTTGGTTGTTTTGAACGATAATTCCACTTCTTTGGCCAGCACCGCAGTAACGTCTGTAATATTTTNGGTTGGTTGTTTTGAACGATAATTCCACTTCTTTGGCCAGCACCGCAGTAACGTCTGTAATATTTTGGCCGTCCAAGTAACCTCTAGATTATTTTTTTGGCCTGCTGCATGTGCTCGGGTGTGCTCCGAACCTTCTGTTTTCTGAAGCGACGTCAGTGGTTTAATTACGAAATATATTTTATTGAAATTGTTCAACTACAAAATTTTTTCCTTTTANTCTGAAGCGACGTCAGTGGTTTAATTACGAAATATATTTTATTGAAATTGTTCAACTACAAAATTTTTTCCTTTTATCTTTATTAAAAGTAAGTAATGATTTAACAAAAAAATATTTTTGTTATCTACTTTAAATAAGCGATAGCGGGTACTCGATGATATAACTAATGCCATATAATAATAGCATTTAACAAAAATAAATTTCAGCTTCTTTACTATTTATCTGTTCAATACTCACCACATAAAATGTTTTAAATGTGTCTGTAAATGTAAGGCGAGAAAATTTCATATATGTGTGGTTTGTCTGTAGTTGGCAAAGATAGAGAAANAATGTGTCTGTAAATGTAAGGCGAGAAAATTTCATATATGTGTGGTTTGTCTGTAGTTGGCAAAGATAGAGAAAATGTAAATAACATTTGTTATAAGAAAATTACCAGTGGTTTTTAACCTCAATTATTATAATCCATAATAATATAATTTTATAAGGTGAAACTTGAGCTTGGTGATGAATATGGATTTATAGGAAGTTGGTTGGTTCAGTTGGAAATTTGCATATTCTTGGTCACCTAGAGCTTGCGTACAATGCCTGAAAGGGAATAAAGTTTGTTTTAGATAATACAGTTCAGTGGTTCTAATTCTGCTGTAACATAACCTCAATTCCAATACTAGCGGCCAGCCAACCTAGTTCTACCGTTGGCTGCCGCGTTCAAACCCGGTTAACATGGGGAAAACAGAATTGTTGATAAGAGGTTTTAACTTAGTTCTACCGTTGGCTGCCGCGTTCAAACCCGGTTAACATGGGGAAAACAGAATTGTTGATAAGAGGTTTTAACATTGGTTTCTTATCTTGCTTACTTCCCACTTCGGTTCTTACCTTTTCGTTGTTGTTATCTATGGGATTCTCTTAAAAGTTGCATGCTCCGTTTAATAGTGTCGTAACTCTCATTTTATTCGTCAGTACACACGCTCTGACGAGACGAAGCTCGCAGGCGGACGACCCCAAAAAGGATTAAGGGTTTTGCGAACGTGATGGGAGAATGGCGCCAGGACGGCCCGGCGGAAAGACCACGTGTGGAGTAAGGTGGATGCAGCTGCATCTCGCAGCTGCCAAGGGACGCTGAGCCCACACCAGCGGCTGAGTCTATCCCGGGCTAGTTTCAGCAATAAACATTGAGAGCTTTTAGTGGGCATGCTGGGAGAATAACGACACGATATCCGGAGGCATAAAAACAACACATGCGCTGAACCAAAGGGGCCACCCAAGAGTTCCCGCGCATGCAGAACAGAACAATAATGGGCCATACCAGAGTCGACAGGCCGACTGCATACCACAGGAGCAGCGGCCATGTGTTTTACGACTCAGGGAGAACGCGGCGGCCAGCCCGGACACATGCAGATATGGTACAAGTTGAATATGGCGATCGAGCCTACAAAACCATGAGGAGGACGGAGGAATGGATCAGTCAGTCTAGGATCAAGCAGTCAGACAGTCAGTTGAGAGACGTCAACGAGTCAGTCAGTCGGAGACCTGAAGTGAGGCGTCCGGATCGAGAATACATCACGANCCAAGAGTTCCCGCGCATGCAGAACAGAACAATAATGGGCCATACCAGAGTCGACAGGCCGACTGCATACCACAGGAGCAGCGACCATGTGTTTTACGACTCAGGGAGAACGCGGCGGCCAGCCCGGACACATGCAGATATGGTACAAGTTGAATATGGCGATCGAGCCTACAAAACCATGAGGAGGACGGAGGAATGGATCAGTCAGTCTAGGATCNGGTACAAGTTGAATATGGCGATCGAGCCTACAAAACCATGAGGAGGACGGAGGAATGGATCAGTCAGTCTAGGATCGAGCAGTCAGATGGTCAGTTGAGAGACGTCAACGAGTCAGTCAGTCGGAGACCTGAAGTGAGGCGTCCGGATCGAGAATACATCACGACNGTCAGTTGAGAGACGTCAACGAGTCAGTCAGTCGGAGACCTGAAGTGAGGCGTCCGGATCGAGAATACATCACGACGTCGACCTCAGTCGGAGGCCGTCAAACCGGACGTGCGACGGGAAGAGTCCGAGAAAACGTGGCAGTCGGCCGACGGGAATCGAGGAGGGCGCAGCGAATCCGGGAGAAGACGAGAACAGCCGCTTGCCGTCGTTAGACGGAGAGTGCTGAGTGGACCCGGGAGGAGGAGCTTCGAGATCAGGCATCGAGACGCCCACCAAGTGCCAGAGCAGACCCAAGTCGCCAGCCCAGAGAAGACAGCGCCTCCATCCAGATAAGTAGAGTCATCCAGTGAGTGTGAAGAATCTTGCCTTCGTCCCCCCCCTCCTCATGACTCGAAGTGCCGCGCCAAACAATACGGAGCCTACATATAAAAGGGAAGGGGAGTGTTGTCTCGTGTGTACATGTATAAGTGGCCCTGTTAAGCGTTAATAAAACTGATTTATTGGTAACCTGAAAACGAGGTGAATTTATTAGTAAATTGGATCTAGAGACAATAGTGTCGACGTATTCCTACGCCCCAACACTGAGGGCTTGCCTCAATTGCTGGTGCCTTACGCAGAGAGCAGATTCAATACCTACTTATAAACCATAGCATTGGGCAGGTATCAATTTTGGCGCCCAACTAAGCGGCACACTGAAGTCTGGTTAGACGGAGGCAAGGACAAGCTAAATACACGGGAGAAAGGGGACCTTGCCCCGACCGAGCAGCAGGCACATTCACGACTTCGGGGGAGTCATAAAATCAACCCTCGTGACTTCGGGTAGTCGTAAAATTATACCCGTGGCATCCATTACCGACAGTATAACCGAGAAGGAAACAGGTAATAAACAAGACGAGAATGGCAGGCCACAGACGTGCGCGGAATGTAGAGAGTAAGGCGGAGAAAAATAGAAACAAACCCTCAGTAGGTATCTAGGTCACCAGACGGTGAACAATAACGAGCCAGCCAGGCTAAACACAGACGTCAGGGAGGCTATGACAAAATAGCCTGTAGGGTCCAGCAATATTACCTTAAGAGACCCCATTACCGAAGCAGGCAGCCGAAGAAGTAACGAGCACGAGTGGGAGGTGCAGGTCCGAGAGAGTAAGGCGGAAGAACCGAGGAAGATTAGAGAAACCATAGGCCACAGCCCACAGAAATAGCGGGCAATAAATGACGAGCATGACGAGGAGCAGATGCCAGNGAAGATTAGAGAAACCATAGGCCACAGCCCACAGAAATAGCGGGCAATAAATGACGAGCATGACGAGGAGCAGATGCCAGGAGCGGGCGAAAGGACGTAGCCAGGAATCGGCAAGAGGACATAGCCAGGAGCGGGCGAGAGGACATAGTAGCGAAGATAAGGAGGTCAATTTCACTGGATGGTGAAAACGACGTGGGTTCAGGCGGACAGGTAAACTACCGCGCCGACAAACTACAGTAACCTAAGCACCAGTGAAAGATAAAATCAGAAAAAGTAAGTACTAACTCCCTGGATGGGGAATAGTGACACTTTCCAAACAAGTATACCAGTATTTCCGCCCACCATAAGACCACTCGGATGAGCGGCAGAGAAAGGGCAGGAAAATAGTTCACAGTATGGTACAGAGACTGCGAGATAGGGGTAAACGCAAGATGCTAAAACAAACCCAGTAATATCGCGCAGTAGGTGCCCGAAGATAAACAAAATTACAGTAACTGGAGCACCTGTGAAATATTCCCTGGATGGGGAATAGTGACACTTTCCGAACAATTATACCAGTATTTCCGCCCACCATAAGACCACTCGGATGAGCGGCAGAGAAAAGGGCAGGAAAATAGTTCACAGTATGGTACAGAGACTGCGGAGATAAGGGTAAAAGCAAGCTGCCAAACAAACCCAGCAAGATCGCGCAGTCGGTGTCCGAAGATAAACAAACCCGGGCGACCACACGGGAGTTAAAGCGCCAGCCATGACTGTTGCGCGCACGGGAAGCAACGTGTGAAGCGGACGACGAGAAGGGCGACGCAACGCGAACGAGAGATGAAAGAGGTGTGAGAGTGCCAGCAGAAGCTCTGCGCGCACGGGAATGACCGGGTGAAACGGACAAGCGAAAAGAAACGCGAGAAACGGCCGTCTGGTGCGCGCGGAAAGCAGACAGACGAGTGAAACCAGGCGAGCGAAGGAAGACGGAAGGAGAAGTGGCAAATACGCGAGAAGAAGCGGCCGCGGAGAAAATGAAGTAAGGAAGAAAGTGGACTTCATCGGCAAAGAGTCGAACCCAGACAACTTCAGCGAGGCGATCCAACCAATCGGCTTGATGAGACAGCAGCCCGCAGACGTCAACTGAACGATCGTAGGATGGGGGGGGGGACCTTCCCCTCCCCCAGCAGGCGGTCCAAACCCACATTGCGGGGAGAGATGAGGCGGTCTCTTTCCAGCCAGCCGTAAGTAAACAACTGACAAGACTTCTCCAGGCCCCGCCTATTCCAGGGTCCGCGAAGACAGCACCAGGTAAAGTGTTTACCACACTACACCCCCCCTCTACATACAGCAACAAAGGCGAGACCGCGCAGCGAGATAATATTTTGTTACCGAGTGCAAAGTGACAGATTAGTTTCATTAATTTCAAGACCGTACTGGGAGTGCTAGGTGTTNCAACTGACAAGACTTCTCCAGGCCCCGCCTATTCCAGGGTCCGCGAAGACAGCACCAGGTAAAGTGTTTACCACACTACACCCCCCTCTACATAGAGCAACAAAGGCGAGACCGCGCAGCGAGATAATATTTTGTGACCGAGTGCAAAGTGACAGATTAGTTTCATTAATTTCAAGACCGTACTGGGAGTGCTAGGTGTTAAGAAGCCTCCAGCCCCATTTCTAGAGTGTTGTAAATATGTGTTCAAACATGCACAGTGAAAACCACGAAAGTCCACAACAAAAGGCGCAGGACATCTGTCTCATTGTACCCGAGCTAAATTCATGAGTAGCACTGTTTGCCAGTTTCTGATTGCTTGCACTTGTGTGTCCCCAATTAATAGATGTTCACCGATGTTTGTATATCGTTTACTTTTTTTTTACCACTGTGTATCAACAGTGATTTTACTTTTTGTTTACCACTGTAAAGCATTGTTTACGAGTGTGTTAAAAGAAAACCCAACATGTACCAGTAAGAAATGCCAGTAAAAATTACAACCTGGCACTACACAGAGAGTGGCAATATCCTTAATACTTTTTAATCGCCAAAGTTTGGTTAGGTTGCTAAGTATTAATTTTCATATACCTGTTACTGGAGGTATATAGTATGTAAAGTATTACTACTGAAAAGGTCCGCAGGTTAGTAAATATCGCTTGAAAAACGAGTAAGAATTAGTAATTTTGAATCTACGAGGTGAGAGTACCGTGAGTGGCCTAGACTCTGGCCCAAGGGCGGGGCTCCCGCCGCGCGCAAGATGGCCACACGGGCGTGCGTGACGCGAGATACATGGTGATTCCAAGTAGTTGTGTCGGGAAAATTAAATGTTTTATTTCGATGGCGCTAGTTGGGTAGAACGGAAGGTTATGTTATTTAAAAGGCCCGAGATGACTTGGATTATTTTTAAGAGACCGATTTATAGGTTAACCGATGATTTTAAAGTTCTGAAAAAAAAAAAACAATTATACACATGTAAAAAAATTTGTAAGGTCTTTTGGAATCCTTGGCTTAGAGTTTTAATAAGAAATTCTTAAGTTATGTAGTGGTTTTATGCGGTAAAGTGGCAGTGCCACGGTAATTAAAATACGGTTAAATTCACGTGATTTTTAGCTCGTTAGAGTTGGTGACTAATCTGTTTGATGAGGGTTAGTGTGTAAGGTGAAATTCGAGAGTTTAAGCTGCCAGCCGAGATAGGATTATGAGTTTTTTTTTACCGCCCGAGTCAGAGTGAGTAAACGACCGTCAAGAAGTTTGTTTTGAGAGGCCTACCTGCCCTCATAAATAACGTGTGTTCACGTCCCGGCCAAGGCCATGCATGGTGTAGCAATGGTTATGTAGGGTTTACTGATGTTCGCTTGTTGTCTACTGTCGGCAAGTTATGGGTACAAAACGANTGAAATTCGAGAGTTAAGCTGCCAGCCGAGATAGGATTATGAGTTTTTTTTTACCGCCCGAGTCAGAGTGAGTAAAAGACCGCCAGGAAGTTTGTTTTGAGAGGCCTACCAGCCCCCATAAACAAAGTGTGTTTATTTTTGCCGCGAGGGTCAGTGTTGCTTACGCTCGTGTGTAGCGTCAGAGAGGCTCATAAGATAACAGGGGTTTTGTTCCTGAGTAGTAAAAGAAGCTTGCTCGCATAATCTGTTGGCAACGGTTAAATGAGAGACTGTTCAGTAAAAATGACCCCGGCCTGGACGGGCCGGTTAGTGCGGCAGAACAGAGGGTGTAATAAACTAGTGTAATTTATTGTAATGATGTAAGAAGAGTGTGCAATGTAACCAGGGTTTATTTTGTTTGTACTTTTTGTCAATTTTCAAAGTGTGAGACAACCCCCCCCACCCCCAACACCAGAGAATTAGGAGCAGGTAGAAGCTCGGTCCCCAGGATTTGCGGGCCTGGGATGTTGGTTAAATTGTAAGAGGGTTTAACCCCCCACAAACTGGTTTGTGACGCAGAAGCCCTAACATTCCCTCGGAAGCACTGCCGAGTGCCACGTGACAGAGTACGGAGAGGGGGGCACCCCCTCTCCGCCTATAACGAGGTCAGAAGCAGAAGACCACCCCAGCTGTTTNGCGGGCCTGGGATGTTGGTTAAATTGTAAGAGGGTTTAACCCCCCACAAACTGGTTTGTGACGCAGAAGCCCTAACCTTCCCTCGGAAGAACTACCGAGTGCCACGCGACAGAGTACGGAGAGGGGGGCACCCCCTCTCCGCCTATAACGAGGTCAGAAGCAGAAGACCACCCCAGCTGTTTTAACTACCTCCCGACAACGCGGGAGCAGCGCCGCGCGAACGCACCGAACCGCGTCTAGCCCAGATGACAACCATAAGATGATGTAATGCAAGAGCGTGCACTGACGCGACGGGCGGTGGGGAGTTGACGCATTCTGCGTCCCTATATTTTATTCGTCAGAACACATGCTCTGGCGAAGATCGCAGGTGGATGACCGCAATAAGGATTAAGGGTTTTGCGGACGTGATGGGAGAATGGCGCCAGGACGGCCCGGTGGAACGACCACGTGCGGAGGAAGGCGGATGCAGCTGCATCTCGCAGCTGCCAAGCGACACTGAGCCCACACCAGCGGCTGAGTCTGTCCCGGGCTAGTTTCAGCAATAAACATTGAGAACTTTTAGTGGGCGTGCTGGGAGAATAACGACACGATATCCGGAGGCAGGTAGTTGTATACATGTAACTACATTAATATATGTTGTAAAATGGTATTTCCCCTTTTCACAATGATATATAGTTATGTATTTATTTATTTAATTTGTTTTCGTATATGAACTATTCTATTAGGTGAGCCAATACACCAATAATGGAGATTGTATAACCTAATAGAACACGTGACACAATAGCTTCTATTCTGAACAAAGAAAGATACAGAAAAACTTCATTTTTAATGAGAAAAAAAATATAAATAACCGAAATTTGGGACCAAATTTGAAGTTATAATGCATGAGTATAAGTAGTAAATATTGTCAATTAACTTCTCCTTCTCAATTGTTTATAGAAGTTCAACTTTGGCTGATTTTTTTTTTTCAATTTCATTGTTATATCGCTTGGTTCCTTTCTACAGTACGTTTTCCAATTATCGCTTTGATTACAACCAACCGTACATTTCACACACATTTTAATCTTGTGTAGTTACTGAGAGATAATTCTCGAAGGTGGAAATAGTACCATCATCTCGAGATTGGTCGAATTTCCCAACATTAAAAAGATATGATATTCTATAANACACGTGACACAATAGCTTCTATTCTGAACAAAGAAAGATACAGAAAAACTTCATTTTTAATGAGAAAAAAAATATTAATAACCGAAATTTGGGACCAAATTTGAAGTTATAATGCATGAGTATAAGTAGTAAATATTGTCAATTAACTTCTCCTTCTCAATTGTTTATAGAAGTTCAACTTTGGCTGATTTTTTTCAATTTGATTGTTAAATCGCTTGGTTCCTTTCTACAGGACCTAGTCCATTTATCGCTATGATTGCAACCAACCGTACATTTCACACACATTTTAATCTTGTGTAGTTACTGAGAGATAATTTTCGAAGGTGGAAATAGTACCATCATCTCGAGATTGGTCGAATTTCCCAACATTAAAAAGATATGATATTCTATAANTTCGAAGGTGGAAATAGTACCATCATCTCGAGATTGGTCGAATTTCCCAACATTAAAAAGATATGATATTCTATAAATTAAATTAAGGAAGACATTATACATATACAATTCCTTCAAAATAAGGGATTACTTCCGTCCAACATCTTTATGAGCATACCTCAAAATAATAGAGAGGATTTTGACAGTAGGGTGTAAATATTGTGATTCTGAATTGGTGTACCTATCTCTGGATGGAATATTTTTGAATTTATATGATCCTGCGCGATAAAGTTCGTAAATATGAGGTTTGTGTTTCGTTGTAGTATCCTCGCAACATATAGGTTCGTGAACATTAATCATGTCGTCTATACTTGTAAACAATATTTCTTATATTTCACAAGGATATTTGTTACATNTGAACATTAATCATGTCGTCTATACTTGTAAACAATATTTCTTATATTTCACAAGGATATTTGTTACATCATGTTATTAGTATGGTTTTCTTTGATGTATTTAAGCGTTAATGGTTATGTGCACGTCTTTTTATNGTTTTCTTTGATGTATTTAATAGTCAAACGGTTATGTCCACGTCTTTTTATATTTTATCGTGTCGAATAGCTTGCCCACATGTCGAATTTTTAATAATCTATACCTTTGCTTACACTTTTAACATGTGTATTTTCGTTCACTACCCATTTTTAAGGTGTATATGGTCTTAAACTTCTTGGTTACAAACGGTTCTTATTATTTCCTTGTGACTTGACAATTTTATAATAACTTTTCTAATGCTACTACAGTTGCTATTTGCATTAATTGATATTACAAATTTCGGAATATTTGTTGTACTACTTAGAAGAATAGTAATACTTTGAGAATAATTGTCTTTTATGCGTTTCTGAAAATCCTCTTACGCATAACACACTACTGGATAACCTACTGCATTTACAGTGTCTAGCAAATCATAAATGGAAATGTTTTAACCTTGGTCTATGATAGGTATTAAACAATAATAAATTGAATTTTCTAGAGATATCAACGTATATATGCCTCTTTCACTTATCATTTTACTTAAAATCTTCTCTCATAACTTAAGATAAGGATCGTTAAAAATGCAGCAGGCAGATAGAATATCTGTTTGTAACAAACATGGTCACACTTATAAAAATCAACCTATAATTTTGGCATAAGATTCATCACTATATCCTTCACTACAGCATTTTATCTGCTTGTCAAATGGCCGTGTCAAGTGGTTTATACTGCGTGTTAACACAATAAGCCACATTATGNGTAACAAACATGGTCACACTTATAAAAATCAACCTATAATTTTGGCATAAGATTCATCACTATATCCTTCACTACATCATTTTATCTGCTTGTCAAATGGCCGTGTCAAGTGGTTTATACTGCGTGTTAACACAATATGCCACATTATGTTTTGATTATGATACTAAAGTCGTAGTAAAACGTAATGCAGTGTAGACCACATGCTGCCATTGTACTGTTCTATCCTGGTTGAGAATGGGGATGTCTGACGCGCGCTTAGGCGCACTACACGTGGTAATGTTGCTTGATTTAACTCTATAACAGTTTTAAACATTTCATTAGTACCACATTTCAAAACACTTTACGTTATCTCTAGTGAGATTCTTCCAATATTTGTTAGGTGTAGTGTGCATTTTGTATGACTGATCTGCCCTCCAAATACATTTCGCCTTATTTTTCATCCCGCTGGCCCCAATTAAACCGACCAATTTTCTTACAACGTAAAAAGATAAATTTTATACAAACAACATTTCACATAAAAATATGTTTTGTCTTATATAATACTTTTAAATAAACTCTTTAATTGTAAAAGGATTCAAACAATTTCCATGAAAAAATCGCATAACATACATTGATTGCAAAAACATTCTTCTTCGCCTATGGAATCCGCTATCAACGAATAAATGCAAAGTGTCTGAGTAGGATACTTACTTACGACCGTCCGTAGTGCGTTTCACATCTTAGCCAAAATGTTTAGGAAATAAGAGATTAATTGTTACTGTGTCACTGAAATACGGAACGCTCTGAGGATGACAGCAAGGAATATAACAAGTGATTTAAAATTACGTGGCTAGCGTCGACTGTGTGTCAAGACATTTCTATTGCGGCCCGCTTAACATAGCAAACCTGTGGTGATTTGACGTTACTCACCTGTCTCAAAGGAGAGCGTGTTGGCAACTGTTGCTGGCTTCAACGAAGAGGGTAACTCCTCTCTCTACGCCGTCAACCACCAAGACACGATTGGTGTGTGGTCATCAAGGAGATGCCTTAACCCTTCGTGATGTCAGAAAAACTTTTCATTTGATAGGAAGAAAAGAAGTCCATCTTTCTGATAAATTCTTAAATGCGCTGGCGGTTAGACTTGAATGAGTGTACCGGACTATTTACAGCGGATGCTTATTGCTGCACTGCTGGATGATGAAAACTTGGGGAGAGGTGAGGAGAGCAGGTATTTGCTCACTACCCAGGCATTCACGGAGTTATGTTNTCACTACTCAGGCATTCACGGAGTTATGTTAACTTTTTACATTATTTTGATCACTAATTCTCATGGGAAGATTATTGTCAGAAGTGTATGTGTGTGCGTGCTTTCGAGCACGTGCGTTCGTGCGTGTGTGTGTATATCCTTTCAAATATTATAATTGCGAAAGTGTGTTTGTATGTTGGTTTATCCTTCTTTCAAGACACAACGGAAAAACGAATCGAAGCGATTTTTTGAACACAGATACTTGGATGGTCGAGAAGTGACGTAGGCTACTTTGTATCACGAGAAAATAACTCATTCCTTGGGGAANATACTTGGATGGTCGAGAAGTGACGTAGGCTACTTTGTATCACGAGAAAATAACTCATTCCTTGGGGAAATACTTATTGGAAAATTAAAAATTACACAAACGGAATAACAATATAACGTCGGAACCGAACAACACATCGACGTAATGTCTTGCACAGAAATAAACTGAAGAGCCAAACAATCTGGTACACCTGCCTAATATCGTGTAGGACCACCTAGACCTAGCAAGCAAAATGCTGCAAGACGACGTGGCATGGACTCGATTAATGTGTGGAAGTATGCAGCAGGCAATTCAAACCATGGATACTGCAGGGCAGTCCACAAATCCTTAGACGCGGTTAAACTCTTTCCTAACGTACAGACAGTGCAAATTACTATCTCGTCAGCCGTCGTTTGTCCCGTCCTTTCACGATATTTTTCCGGTCGCAGCGATGTCGAAGATGTGATGTTTTACTGGATTCCCGATATTCACGGTACACTCGTGAATTGGTCGTACGCGAACATTTAAATGTTATCACTACCTCGGAGATGCTATGTCCCATCTCTCTTGCGCTGACTATAAAACCACGGTCAAACTCTCTTAAATCTTGATAACCTGCTATTGTAGGAGCAGTAACTGATTTAGCTGCCGACCGCGTAGCGTTACTCTGATTGGTTTCATACCTCTGTTATTGGTATACGCACTCCTATACCAGTTTTTTGGCTCTTCAGTGTAGTTGGAGGTCTGAAAGGTGATATTGGTTACTCTTTATAGCGAGAAAATATATCCAAAAGTTTACTCAATATGTAGTGTCCTTTAATAATTCTATGTTTCTTATTTAACAGATGCCGAGGGCTTTGTGTCACTAACCGGGAATTTTATTAATTTGGCGCAGAGTGATACGGAACTGATTGCTATCGTTNTGCCGAGGGCTTTGTGTCACTAACCGGGAATTTTATTAATTTGGCGCAGAGTGATACGGAACTGATTGCTATCGTTTACCCTGATCTGCAAAGAAATATAAATGACGACAAGTTGCTATGTAATAAAGCGATTCTAGCACCAAACATAACCTTCTTAATAAATTTAATACTAACATTTTGAAAGAGGTACAACGAGAAACAACGGAGTATTTGATAGTAGACACAGTCATAGACACAGAACAGAGCACTTCATATCCTGTAGATTTCCTGAATTCTCTAGATTTGTCAGGTGTGCCCTTACGTAAGCTCCAATAAAAATTAGGTGTTCCGGTCATGCTTATGCGAATTTAGATGCACCGTGATTATGAAACGGGATGAGGCTTAACGTCACACAACTTGGNGTTCCGGTCATGCTTATGCGAATTTAGATGCACCGTGATTATGAAACGGGATGAGGCTTAACGTCACACAACTTGGAGGGAACATAATTGGTGCAACTATTCTGACAGGAGTAGGAAAGTGCGATAACGTAATCATCCTAGGATCCCTATAATCCCCACAGACCTCTCGTCCCAATTAAATCCNGGAGTAGGAAAGTGCGATAACGTAATCATCCTAGGATCCCTATAATCCCCACAGACCTCTCGTCCCAATTAAATCCGCTGCAATTTCCTGTCACGCTTAGTTTTGCTATTGCAATAAACAAAGCGCAGGGGCAAACATTACAGGTAGCGGGGGTGTACCTGGAAAAACCGCGCTTCTCTCATCTCATGGCCCGCTCTATGTCGCATGTTCGCGTGTGCCCAATGCCCAAAATCTCTACATCTTAGCGCCAGATGGAAAGACTTACAACATCGTGTACAGTAGCGTTCTAAAATAGTGATTCTCTGTGTTTATGATTAGTGACTGTCTACTAACAAATACCGTTATTTCTCCCTATCAGTTTGTTACTATAACCACGNGCGCCAGATGGAAAGACTTACAACATCGTGTACAGTAGCGTTCTAAAATAGTGATGTTCTGTGTTTATGATTAGTGACTGTCTACTAACAAATACCGTTATTTCTCCCTATCAGTTTGTTACTATAACCACGCNTCTGTGTTTATGATTAGTGACTGTCTACTAACAAATACCGTTATTTCTCCCTATCAGTTTGTTACTATAACCACGCGAGCGAAGCAGCAGGTAAAAGATTGTGTGTGTATAAACATATATATACACATACACCAGCCGGCATATATTTTTGTATGGTAACGTTTAAAGCTCTAAACAACTGTTTTAAAAAAGATGAAATGTTTATATAGTGTTATTATATTTTGGCATTTACAAATATTATCTACATTGTGGAATTTAAAAGTCTTATTTATTTTGTATGAAAAAAAAAATGTTCTAAAATATATATTAAAAGCATGCGTTTTATTATGTTATTTCACTTTTTACAATATCCGTAACTACTTTGGCAACATAAGAATATTAGTTGATAAGCTGATTATTTCTGTGAGTGAGTTTTGGGAGCAATGTAGATATGCTGTCATGCTATATTTGCGTATATATTGAAATTTACAAAAATCTTTATTTACGTTTCCTATATGGTTTTGTAAGGAATGGAGAGAGTGGTAATCATAGTCATCTAGTCATCATAGTCATCTAGTCATCGTCATGTGGTGACTGGTTTCCTTCATGTACTTCTTAGGATATTATCACACCACCATGTATGACAGGTNTCATGTGGTGACTGGTTTCCTTCATGTACTTCTTAGGATATTATCACACCACCATGTATGACAGGTGAAATTTGCTTCATCCTTCTTCTATGGTTTCAGCAAATTTTGTTTTGCGAGAATTGTAAATTATTCTGGATTTTCAATTTTGCCCATATTGTTTCTACACTCGTCAAAATTATTTCATTCTGGTTCTTTGTCCACCACAAAATCTACCATCTCACAAATGATACACGGAGAAGCATTTTTTTCCGACGCCAAAGTTAAAGTTACTGATGGCGAGTCCATTGAAGTGTTACAGGCATTATTGCGGGGTTTGGGGATGAAATATGGCGCTATGCAGTTCAAAGAAATACGGCAAAATATTCCGAATTTCAATGTCAAGAAGTCTGTACCTGCTACATTAACTAGACCTATTCCGTGTATCCAGTGACTGTTTGAAAGAAGTAGTCGATTTTCTTATAGAGTTGTCTTTACTTATCGCTTCTAAGGGGTTTGAATCACTCTCAGTAGTAGGGTAATGTCGGTTCAGGCACATGCGTCATGTATACAGATCCAAGATCCGTCCGCCATCTTGAATGAGGTCATGCATATTTATTTTTTTCACTTAAAAATCCCCCCACCCCCCATAAATCGACCAATTTTCCCTAAAATTTTCCCTTTTTCTATTAAAATTTCCATAATTTCTCTCACCTTTTCAATTTTTCCCTTAAGTTTTCCCGTTTTCCCTAAAAAAAAAAAGTCCATGCTCCATAATATGCAATAGTGAGTTTTCGAAAGGTATCTTTTCAGCCATTTGAAATGTTAGGGGGGTTCGCTTATTACTTTCAGGTCTCCAACCCTTCACCTTACAATTGACCAAACTCACTGCACCACCTTCCCACACCAAACAGTAGAAATTATTATAAAAAAAAAATTCCAGAAAATCGAATAACATATAAAATTACCCTATGCTACACCTTGCTCCCCACCATCCCACACCGCACCCCCCTCTCCAACACCCTCTTGGAATTATTATACAAATTAGAAAAAAAAAAAAAAAAATGTTTTTAAATTTGAAAAACATATAACATAAGACACCCTTTCGTTGCTCACCTCTCCACCACCATCCACTCACCACTTCTCCTACCCATCAACTGACAATTCTTATAAAATAAAAATATTGGAAAAATTTCTAAAAATTGAGGAACATGTATGGTTAACCTTGCTCTTACGCGACCATCCTAATAAACCACTCACTCCTTTACCTAAACCAACCCAGTCACAACAATTCGAGAATTATCGCAAAAAAAAAAAAACGAAAAATTTATTCTAAATATTTAAGATCATATCACGTTAGCCTCACACTCATCCCACCACACTCAACTCAGCCCCTCACTTCCTTCGGAACAACAATTATTTTGAAAACAAGAAAAATAGCAAAACATTTTTTTAAAAAATCAAGTAACGTATAGCATCAGACACCCTTCCACTATTCACCCCTGCAGCAGCGCCCTCATTCCACAACATCTAACCATCATGAAAAGCATGGACCGACCTCTTCACCCTGTCCCTTGCCCGGCACTGTTTCCCACGCCGCTCTCTCGGGTCAGGCAGCTGGCCGGCCTTGTCATAACAATAGTAAAATGATCAGAAATATCGGAAATTGGTGATTTTATTAAGATAAAAATTATTGAAATTAATTTTCTCTCATCTACTGTTTTAAGAATGTCGAAATATTAAAAATAATACAGTAAATCTATCGAAAATGAGTTTTTCATGCAATATCAGTTTATAAAATTAGAATTATTAAATTTTCCATTTTACAATGTCATCCGGTAACATTAAAATAAAGAAAAAACTCCCTTGGAGTGACATACTTGAACCCACAACCTTTCGAATAGGAGTCGGGTTGTCTAACCACTGAGCGACTTAAGCAACAAACATATTAATTTTATTTAATATGCTATAATAGTTATCAAACCAAAAGCCTGCATTCCCTCGTACAATTAAACAAATGTATTAAACATTTTGTCAAATTATTTATATAAATTTTTTTCTATAAAGGTATTTACGTCTCATGACCACAACTAATGGAGCATTTTTCTGTTTAAATTCATCGTATTTACTATTTTAAAAACGTTTTACAGGCAAACGCCGGAATCTTAATCATATGTGCCAATGTTCACATTGAATGTTTTTAAATATTATTTTTCAATAATTATGTAGCACACCACATTTTTTTCGAAAGCTAATATGTACAGGTATTCATGTCGGCGAATATAATTTGCGAAAACTTTGGAGGAAAGCTCGTTAAATGCAGTTTGCAGGTATCGTTTCCAGCTTTAGGTATGTATGTATTTACGTGTGTAAAGCCCTTTATAACCATACAAATTATCTTAATTTTAAAAAATATTAGCATTTAAGCCTTTTTTTTTACGCAGATAGTTTATAACAGATTGGTTACAATATGGGGTTTAAAAAATAAATTTTTTTAAATTTATTAAAATAAATTTTTACAAAAATCTTAAATATATGTTTGTTGGTTCATGCATAGGTCATAACATCAGCTACAGATTCCTCACATGTGCACAGGTGAGACTGTATCCCCCTTATATTGACTCTACCCAGAACTAAGCATACTTAACTGTAACCAATAATGACTGCCCAAGAATGACTTTGCTCAAGAGTAACTCAACCGAAGACCATCTTGGCAAGTTAGTATGAGCCTTTGGTATGGTTACCTGTGGATGAAATGTTTTGGGCGGATATTGTGCGATGAGGTTAGCTACGGGACTCTCAGAGACTTTTTTCGAGATTTGATCATCACTGATTGTTATTATTGGTGGTTGGTAAGGCAGGAGTCTCTCTTGGGAGGTGGCATTCTCGGGGGGAGTCAATCATATGTTGAGTTTGTCTTGGGGTAGAATTAGATTTCGGTGGAGTTAGACTAGTGTAGAAGTAGACTTGGGTAGGTTGGGTAGAGTCAAACTTAGGTTTAGTCAGTATAGGGTTGTGTTTTTCTAGATTGAGTTAGTATTGGGTTGAGTTAGCCTTAGGTGGAGTTAGTCTTAGGTATAAACAATATTGAGTGGAGTTATTCTCCTGTGTGTAAATGTATGGACTATGTAGCTGATATGTGTAAGTATATGAGCTGTGCATAAATAAACATGATTATTTTTTGAGTGATTTTGTAGAAATATATTTTAATGAATTAAGAAAAACAAAACTAATATTTTTTAACACTATATCGTAAATTTCTTGTTATAAACTGACTTCGTTGAAAAACAGTTTAATGCAAACATTTTTATATTAATTTAGGTAATATCTATGGTTAGGCCATTTACANTTTGGTTAAGCCATTTACATACGTAAATGCATACATACCTAATGCTAGATATGATACGTGCAAACTGAATTTCACGAGCCTTCTTCCCAAGTGTTCGCATATTATTTTCAGCAATATAAAAGCTTGTACATATTCGCTTGCTTACGAACTGACATGCAAAAGAATGTGGTCTGCTAAATAATTATTAAAAAATAATGTATAAAAACATTTAATATGAGCATAGGCACATATGATATATACCAAGACTGAAATAATTAAATACTGTTTATACATTTGCATGAAAAATGTTTTTAAACTGTTAATATGATTAATTTAAGCTGAAAAGCTCTTCACTAAATGTGGTTGTGAGATGTATATGCTTTGATATATGGAAAATATAAACATAACAAAAACCATTTAACACACTAATGTAAATGTACGAGAGAATGCAGTCTCTTCGTTTGGGGACTATTGTAGAAGATTTAAGAAATATTTCAGATTATTACTTAAGAAGCTCAGTGGTTGGAGCACTCTTCTCTGATTCGATAGGTTGTCTGTTGAAATATGTCATGAAATTGGAATTTTTTTCTTAACATTAACCAGCTTTCATGGGAAAATATGAAATTTACATAATTTTAATTTCAAACCGTTATTGCATTTAATATTCTTTTTCGATACATTTATCTGTATTTTTTAAAAAATATTTTGACATTTTTCGAACATTATATCCAGCTGC
This sequence comes from Clitarchus hookeri, assembly GCA_002778355.1. Lineage (NCBI taxonomy): Eukaryota > Metazoa > Arthropoda > Insecta > Phasmatodea > Phasmatidae > Clitarchus > Clitarchus hookeri. The sequence goes on along the minus strand of NQII01007854.1, from coordinate 70,705 downwards.
CCGACCCACGAGACCGGTGTGGGAAGCATTGCCGGTCATGGGTAAGAAAGAAAGCGTCGTTATATTCTTTTAATGAAGTAAAGACGTCGTGGAATGAGGGTGGGGCTGGAGGATGCAGCAGTGGAAGAGGCTCTCAATTTACACGTACCTTAATTTTTTAGAATTTTGTGCGACTTATCGATTTTATAATATTTTTCAGGTGTTGTGAATTTGGTTAGGGCGATGTGGCGATTGTGGGGTTAACGTTAAATTTTCCTCAATTAGGAGAAAGTTTTTTCTATTTTTCACTATTTTGTAATAATTGCCTGGAGAGGAGGTTGCGGGGCGGCGTGAGTTGAGTGTTGTGGGATGAGTGTGAAGTTAACATGATATGTTCTTAGAGTTTTAGAATCAATTTTTCAATTTATCTTGCTTTCATTTTGGAATTTTTGTGACTGGATTGATTTTGGTGAGGAGGTGGGTGGCTGGTTAGGATGATGGGTGGTAAGTTAGGATGGTGAGTTGTTTGTTAGGATAGTGAGTGGTTGGTTAGAATGGTGTGCGGTTGGTTAAGATAGTGGGTGGTAGGTTAAGATGGTGGGTGGATGGTCAGGATGGTCGTGGTTGGTTAGGATGGTGGGTGATTGGATAGGATGGTGGGTTGTTGGTTAGGATGGTGGGAGGTTGGTAAAGATGGTGAAAGGTTGGTTAGGATAGTGGGTGGTTGGTTATGATGGTGGGTGGTTGGTGAGGATGGTGGGTGGTTGGTTAGGATGGTGGGTGGTTGGTTAGGATGATGGGTGGTTGGTTATGATGGTGGGTGGTTAATTAGGATGGTCAGTGGTTGGTTAGGATGGTGGATGGATGGTTAGGATGGTGGATGGTGGGTTAGGATAGTGGGTGGATAGTTAGGATGGTGGGTGGTTGGTAAGGATTCTGAGAGGTTGGTTAGGATAGTGGGTGGTTGGTTATGATGGTAGGTGGTGGGTAAGATGGTGGGGGGTTGGTTAAGATGGTGGGTGGATGGTCAGGATAGTGGGTGGTTGGTTAGGATGGTGAGTAGATGGTTATGTTGATAGGTGGTTGGTTTGGATGGTGAGTGATTGGTTAGGATTGTGGGTGGTTGGTTAGGATGGTGGGTGGTTGGTTAGGATAGTGACTAATTGGTAGGGATGGTGGGTGATTGGTAAGGATGGTGGGTGGATGGTTAGGATGGTGGGTGGATAGTTAGGATGGTGGGTGGTTGGTAAAGATGGTGAAAGGTAGGTTAGGATAGTGGGTGGTTGGTTATGATGGTGGGTGGTGGGTTACGATGGTGAGTGGTAGGTAGGGTGGTCGGTGGTTGCTTAGGATAGTGGGTGGTTGGTTAGGATGGTGGGTGGTTGGTTAGGATGGTGGGTGGTTGGTTATGATGGTGGGTGGTTAATTAGGATGGTCGGTGGTTGGTTAGGATGGTGGGTGGATGGTTAGGTTGGTGGGAGGTGGGTTAGGATAGTGGGTGGATAGTTAGGATGGTGGGTGGTTGGTAAGGATTGTGAGAGGTTGGTTAGGATAGTGGGTGGTTGGTTATGATGGTGGGTGGTGGGTAAGATGGTGGGGGGTTGGTTAAGATGGTGGGTGGATGGTCAGGATAGTGGGTGGTTGGTTAGGATGGTGAGTAGATGGTTATGTTGATAGGTGGTTGGTTTGGATGGTGAGTGATTGGTTAGGATTGTGGGTGGTTGGTTAGGATGGTGGGTGGTTGGTTAGGATAGTGACTAATTGGTAGGGATGGTGGGTGATTGGTAAGGATGGTGGGTGGATGGTTAGGATGGTGGGTGGATAGTTAGGATGGTGGGTGGTTGGTAAAGATGGTGAAAGGTAGGTTAGGATAGTGGGTGGTTGGTTATGATGGTGGGTGGTGGGTTACGATGGTGAGTGGTAGGTAGGGTGGTCGGTGGTTGCTTAGGATAGTGGGTGGTTGGTTAGGATGGTGGGTGGTTGGTTAGGATGGTGGGTGGTTGGTTAGGATGGTGGGTGGCTGGTTAGTATGGTGGGTGTTTGGTAACGATGGTGGGTGGTATGTTAGGATGGTGGTTTGTTGGTTAGGATAGCAGGTGGTTGGTGAGGATGGTGGATGTTGGTTAGAATGGTGGATGGTTAATTAGGTTGGTGCGTGGTTGGTTAGGATGGTGGGTGGTTGGTTAGGATGGTGGGTGTTTAGGATGGTGTGTGGTTAGGATGGTGGGTGGTTGGTTAGGATGATGAGTTGTTTGTTAGGATGGTGGGAGTTAGGTTAGAATGGTGGTTGGTTTGGATGTTGGGTGGTTGATTAGGATGGTGAGTTGTTGGTTTGGATAGTGGATGTTCGGTTAGCATGGTGGTTGGTTAGGATGGTGGTTTTTTGGGATGGTGGTTTTTTGGGATGGTGGGTGGTTGTCTAGGATGGTGAGTGGTTGGTTGGGATGGTGGGTGGTTGATTATAATGGTGGTTGGTAAGAATGGTGGTTGGTTAGGATGGTGGTTGGTTAGGATGTGGGTTGGTTAGGATGGTGGTTGGTTAGGATGGTGGGAGATTGGTTAGGATGTCGAGTGGTTTGTTATGATGGAAAGTTGTTGGTTAGGATGGTGGGTTGTTGGTTACGATGGTGGGTGGTTGGTTAGGATGGTGGGTGGTTTGTGAGGATTGGGGGGTTGTTGGTTAGGATAGCAGGTGGTTGGTTACGAAGGTGGGTGGTTGGTTAGGATGGTGAATTGTGTTTTAGGATGTTGGGTGATTTCTTAAGATGGTGATTGGTTTGGATGGTGGGTGGTAGGTTAGGATGGTGAGTGGTTAATTAGAAAGTGGGTATATAGTTAGGATGGTGGCTGGTTGGTAAAGATGGTGAGAGGTTGGTTGGGTTATTGGGTGGATGGTTATGATGGTAGGTGGTGGTTAAGATGGTAGGTGTTTGGATAGGATGGTGGGTTTTTGGTTAGGATGGTAGGTTGTTGGTTAGGATAGCGAGTGGTTGGTTAGGATGGTGGGTTGTTGGTTAGGATGGTGGGTGGTTGGCTAGGATGGTTGGTGTTTGTTTAGGATGGTGGGTGGTTGATTAGGATGGTGGGTTGTTGGTTAAGTTGGTGGGTTGTGGTTAAGATGGTGGGGTTGGTTAGGATAGTGTGTGTTTGGTTACGATAGTGGGTGGTTGGTTAGGATGGTGGGTGGTTGGTGGGGTGGTGAGTGTTTGGTTACGATAGTGGGTGGTTGGTTAGGATGGTGGGTGGTTGGTTAGGATGGTGGGTGGTTAATTTGGAAGGTGGGTGGTTGGTTATACTGGTGTGTTTATGGTAAGGATAGAAGGTGGTTGGTTAGGATAGTGGGTGGATAGTTAGGATGGTGAGTTGTTTGGTTAGGATTGTGAGAAGTTGGTAAGGATAGTGGGTGGTTGGATATGATGGTGGGTGGGGGTTAAGAAGGTGGGTCGTTGGTTAGGATGCTGGGAGGGTGGTTAGTGTGGTAGGGTGTTGGTTAGGATGGTGGGTGGTTGGTTATATTGTGGGTGGTTGGTTATGATGGTGGGTGGTGGTTAAGACGGTGGGGGGTTTGTTAGGGCGGTGGGTGGTTGGTTAGGATGGTAGGTGGTTTATTAGGATGGTGAGTGGTTGGTTCGGATGGTGGATGGTTGGTAAGTATAGTTGTTTGTTAGGATGGTGGGTGGTTGGTTAGGATAGTGGGTGGTTGGTTATGATGGTGGGTGTTTGGTAACGATGGTGGGTGGTAGGTTAGGATGGTGGGTTGTTGGTTAGGATAGCAGGTGGTAGGTTAGGATGATGGGTGGTTGGTTAGGATTGTGGGTAGTTAGTTAGGATGGTGGGTGTTTGGTTAGGATGGTGTGTGGTTGATTAGGATGGTGGGACGTTAGTTAGGATAGCTGGTGATTCGTTAGGATGGTGGTTTGTGGTTAAGGTGGTGGGGGTTGGTTAGGATGGTGGGTGGTTGGTTAGGATGGTGGGTGGTTGGTGGGGTGGTGAGTGTTTGGTTACGGTAGTGGGTGGTTGGTTAGGATGGTGAGTGTTTGGTTAGGATTGTGGGTGTTTGGTTAGGATGTTGGGTGGTTGGTTAGGATGTTGACTGATTGGTAGGGATGGTGGGTGATTGGTTAGGATGGTGGGTGGATAGTTAGGATGGTGGGTGGATAGTTAGGATGGTGGGTGGTTGGTTAAGATGGTGATAGGTTCGTTAGCATGGTGGGTGGTTTTTTATGATGGTGGGTGGTTGATTATGATGGAGGGTTGTAGGTAGGGTGGTCGGTGGTTGCTTAGGATATTGAGCGGTTGGTCAGGATGGTGGGTGGTTGGTTAGGATGGTGGGTGGTAAATAAAGATGGTTATTACTTTAATATTTTGACAACTTATTTTATATACGGTAAAGAAAATTAGGAAAAAAATGACTTTACCGTAATCAAAAATGTCTAAAGAAATCCAGAGAAACTTATGTTTTCAAAGTTAAATTTTTTTTGACAATTCCTAAACGAAATATTATCGAAGAATTAGGAATGATTAATACAAATATTCTTATTCCAAATTTTCTAGTAAGAAAACAATTAACACCCACTCGCTTTCACCTCACGACATTAAAATAATAGATCCAATAAAAAAACGAAAAAGATAAAACAGGAATTAGAAATTTAAAAAATATGAAACTTAAAATTACTTAGCAAAAATTAAATATATACTACAAGAATATAAAAAGCACCAATTTAAAAAGAAAATTAAATAACAAAAGCAGAGTAAGTTTTAATCAACTACTGTAAAAAACAGTTAAATTCTTCGAAACAACTTGTTTATTTAAAATACTTACACTTGTTGAAAATTTTAAAATTAAATTTATTTGAATTTGAGTTATTGGAGACAAAGATAAAGTTAGAGCTGTTTAACGCGTTAAAAGGTTTAATACTTACTAATTTATAGGATTTGTTTTAGATAAAGGACAACTTTAAACAGAATTATAAATTTTTATTCCTGACACCAACATTAGACTGTGTTCAGTAATTTTTTACTACAGCAAGGATAAATAATTAATAGAAATTAAGAATAATGGAATAACAACTTATATGGGACATTCTTTTCCATTAATAAAATATTTTTGTCTATTAGATGTTTATAAAAAAAGACGATTAATTAAATAATTAGAAAGATAAAGAACTGGTAGATATAATAACAATACAAGAAATAGCTGGAAATGTTATATTAATGGATTGTAAAAAGTTGAAAGAAATGGAAGAAGTATTGGATTTTAAAATAACACATATTTCTTTGTAAACATGCAGGAAAGCATATATACTATAAAATTGGAAAATATTAAAAATTGTTATTTATCTAATTATTCGCTAGAAACAAAACGATCTACATTTTAAGATAAGAAATAGCCTGTATATAATAAAAACAACAAAAAATAAATATAAAATTTTATCTTTTGCTTAAGATATATAAAATAAAAAAAATACTAAAAATTATAAAGATTTAAATATAACGATTCGTTCACCTTACATCCATATACACCGGAGAGCAAAAAAAAATTGGTATAAGCGTGCGAATTCAAATAACAGAGGTATGGAACCAATCAGAGTAACGCGATGCTGTCGGCAGCGCCTATGTAAGACAACAAACGTCTGGCAATATTGCTAGATGTGTAACTGCTGCTACAATGGTAGGTTATCAAGATTAAAATGAGTTTAAACGTGGTGTTATAGTCGATGCACAAGATATGGGACAAAGCATCTCCCGTGTAGCGATAAAATTTGTATTTTCACGTAGGAACATTTCACGAGTGTACCGTGAATTTCGGGAATCCGGCAAAACATCAAATCTTTGACATCGCTGCGGCCGGAAAAAGATCTTACGAACGGGACAAACGACGACTGACGAGAATCATTAAACGTGACAGACGTGCAAGCCTTTCTCAAATTGGCACAGATTTCAATGCTGGGGCATCAACAAGTGCCAGCGTGCGAACTATTCAAGGGACATCATTAATATGGGCTTCTGGAGCCGAAGGCCCACTCGTGTACTGTTGTTGACCGCACGACACAAAGCTTTACGCTTCGCCTGGGCCCACCAGCACCGCCATTGGACTGTTGATGACTGGAAACACGTTGCCTTGTCTGACGAGTCTCGTTTCCAATTGTATCGGGTGGATGGACGTGTACGGGTATGGAGACATCCTTATGAATCCACGAACCCTACATCTCAACAGGGGACTCTTCAAGCTGGTGGAGGCTCTGTTATGGTATGGGGTGTATGCAGTCGGCGTGAAATGGGACCCCTGATATGTCTAGATACGACTCTGACAGGTGACAGATACGTAAGCATCCTGTCCGATCACCTGTACCCATTCATGTCCATTGTGCATTCCGACGGACGTGGACAATTCCAGCAGGACAATCCGACAACCCACACGTCGAGATTTGCTACCGAGTGGCTCCAGGAACACCCCGCTGACTTTAGACACTTCCATTGGCCACCTAAATCACCAGACATGAACATTTTGAGCATATCTGGGATGCCTTGCAACGTGCTGTTCAGAAGAGATCTCCACCGCCTCGCACTCCTATTGATTTGTGGACTACCCTGCAGGATTCATGGTGTTAATTGCTCCCTGCATACCTTCAGTCATTAGTCGCGTCCATGCCATGTGGTCTTGCAGAACTTCTGCGTTTCTCGCGGGGGCCCAACACGATATTAGGCAGGTGTACCAATGTTTTGGCTCTTCAGTGTATAAATGATATAAATGAGAAAGGTTTCATTTTATATAAAAATATGTTAGTAAGATAGATTTTTTTAATTTTTTATATAATATTTATTTATTAACATTAATAACTTCGAATGTAGAACTGTGTGTGATTGTGTGCTTGTGTGTTTGTTAGTTTGTGTTTCCCCCCTAAATCTTTGTAACCCAGGAACACATTTTACCAAATTCGGTAACATAGGTGCCTAGTGAAGTGAAGAGATTTGGGCGGCTCTTAACAGTGAGGTCGTGAGAGCCGATGAGGGTGATTGAGGCGAGCATGGAGTGGCGCTGTAATGAAAGGGGAAACGGGAGATCCCCGAGGAAACTCGCCAATCAACGGCATCATCCGGCACGATTCCCTCATACGAAAATCCGGTGACCCGGCCGAGATTGAACCCAGTTCGCATTGGTGGGAGGCGAGTAGGCCAACCACTCAGCCACCGTGGTCCAATATACACTATGTAATGTATATCGTCTGCCATTTTATCGATTTCAACAAAATTCGGTGCTTTGACAGTGCATCGTGTGAGCTTTGAATTTAGAGAGGGATATTAATATTAATCCGCTATTTTGTAAGTTAGCTCTAAAATATAATTTATAGCTTGTAATTTAGGTCTCGGAAACTACCCTTACTGTGACTACCAAATTTGTCATTTAAGTAATACTTTCATAGGCCTTGTAAACACAAGTGATTTAAAAAAAAAAAGGAAATTGTTGTCAAATTGGCCGTTATACCAATTTCGGCCTAATCTTTGTGTAACTAAAGTGGCTCTTACATGCATAAAATTTTCCAACAAAAAGCCCCTTTTGTCCCCCGTTTTGTAAAATAGAGCTACATAGGTATAAATTTTATATTTCACATCTCCAGAAATAATTAAACTATTCATACTAAATTTGGCAAGCAAAAAGTACTGTGGCAAACCACGTGCAATGGACAGGTTTTTAGAATANGCTTTGACAGTGCATCGTGTGAGCTTTGAATTTAGAGAGGGATATTAATATTAATCCGCTATTTTGTAAGTTAGCTCAAAAATATAATTTATAGCTTGTAATTTAGGTCTCGGAGACTACCCTTACTGTGACTACCAAATTTGTCATTTAAGTAATACTTTCATAGGCCTTGTAAACACAAGTGATTAAAAAAATAAAGGAAATTGTTGTCAAATTGGCCGTTATACCAATATTGTAGTCTAATTTGCTGTATGTACTGCACTCTTTTAAACCAATTTCGACCTAATCTTTGTGTAACTAAAGTGGCTATTACATGCATAAAATTTTCCAACAAAAAGCCCCTTTTGTCCCCCGTTTTGTAAAATAGAGCTACATAGGTATAAATTTTATATTTCGCATCTCCAGAAATAGTTAAACTATTCATACTAAATTTGGCAAGCAAAAAGTACTGTGGCAAACCACGTGCAATGGACAGGTTTTTATAATTACTTACAGTTATTTACTAAATGGCGGCCATATAAATATTTTAGATTTGTTNCCTAATCTTTGTGTAACTAAAGTGGCTCTTACATGCATAAAATTTTCCAACAAAAAGCCCCTTTTGTCCCCCGTTTTGTAAAATAGAGCTACATAGGTATAAATTTTATATTTCACATCTCCAGAAATAATTAAACTATTCATACTAAATTTGGCAAGCAAAAAGTACTGTGGCAAACCACGTGCAATGGACAGGTTTTTAGAATAACTTACAGTTATTTACTAAATGGCGGCCATATAAATATTTTAGATTTGTTTGTATACTGAAGTATCTATTTCAAAAATCGAAAGTGTCTATGCAGAGTCTCTTTTGTCAACAATAATGTAAGATAGTTTCACATGAATAAAAATGTTTTTATTTGACATCTGACGCTATAAAGAACATTTTTTTCCCTCTAAACTGACAAACAAATTTTACCGTGGCAACTAATGTATATAGATAGATATGTTAAAATTGGGCTACACTATTATTTTCAAAATAAGTTCGATTTGAATATATTTCAGATTAGTACGCAATACATACAAAAGTATGTTACAAATTTCATCTTAAGTTTGTATTCTAACAAGTTATATGACAACCATTAAATGTGTCTGCACATAAATGCTTTCATCTGCCATTTTATAAGCTATTTTCTCATAAAAATGTTTTTTTGTCATATCATGGGATGCAATCAAACGATTCCTGCAAAATTTGGCAAATTAGTAATACTACGGCAGATAATGAAAATAGTTTTATTTAAGTTAGACCGACACTTATTTCAGAAATGGTAGGGTCATATAAATAATTATTTTATCACTCAACACCTACCAAAGCATGTACAAAATTTCATCATAACTTTCTATGCTGGCAGTATATATAAACCCTTAATAGTATTGCATGTGTCTCCATGGATTGTCTTTTGTCCGACATTTTCTAAGATGGTATTATATGGAAAAATTAAGTGTTTATGTTATGTATAGGAAAACCATCTAAAGATAAATTCCCAGTTTGGTGAATTAGTAATATTATGGCAGACCACGTAAACTCAAATGGTTTCAGGGGCGACTCTAGGTATAAACGAAACAATTTGACAATATTTCAGCACTACTTTGTACACTGGCAGTACCTATTATAATTAGATTCTTATGTGATTTCAATAGTAAGACAGTGACAAACGAAAAAAAAATGTTACGTCATATCTCGCGAATAACCTAACCGATTCGTACAAAATTTGGCAATCTAGTCATGCGATGGCAGGCTATGTCAAATGATTTTTGACTAATTCCTCCAAAGTTAACCTCAACATTCTGTCTACAGTGCAGCACATTCCATCTATCACGTTTCACTTGTGCTTTCGGAATACCCGGCTCAATATCGTTCTTCCTATTTTAATATTTAACATTATTAAGAATTGCCTACTTGCTAGGTGTTGTAACTTCACAGCTAAAAATTATGTGAGCCTTTTAAAATTAAACGGTTGGCCTAGGCGCTCTCAACAAGGGGAAATTTTTTATTAAGTAGGACGTAATATTCAATAAACCGAACAAAAATTTCATAAATCTTGAAGGCCACCCATATTATTTTAATAAGATGAAAGGTTTTAACACAGATTTTCTGTAGGTTTAGGATCTCGATAAAACGAAACATGATCCACAGAATCTTAGTAATGTTCCACGCAGGTTCTGATATTATGCGAATATTCAATTTCCAAACTCAATTTTCAAGAGCGTATAACACCCTTAGAAAGTTGAGATAGGCAATAAGTTGTATTGCAAATGTCTACCTCATATTCCACAAAGAATATCCTCGCGAAATATTACCGGTGAGTTTCAAGACAGTCTGTATAAATACATATATAAAACTTGAAACACCGACTTGTCATGATAAGACTATCGGGACAGTTGCCTTTCCCGGCCCTCAATATTTGAATGACTTGAGTAGCTCTGGCGTAAATTTTCTGATAATACCCCTCGTTTCAATTTGGGGTGCGATGAATCTTCTGGGCCAGGTAAACTCAGCTTAATAAGTTGCGGAATGTCTCTGTGTAGTGAGTCTGGGGTCTTGTACGGCAATTAGTACTAGGTGTGTAGCAACATCGGAGAGATGGGTGACGACGCAATGGCCAGCATGTGTAGTCTGCAAACATAGGGAGAGTAGATAGTGAGACTGGCCGGCTGGACAATTTTATATTTGGACATGATGTGTAAGTTATATAGATTGGAAATGATGTAAATGTATGTCTTTGAACATTTTCAGCGTACATGAGTAACTAATAAGTCATGATAAAGATACTGTAGCTACTATAAAGTCAACTTTGTTATAATATTGCACTCACTTATAGAAGTATTAAATGTTGTAATAAGTATTACGAGGTAGTTTAATGTTGTAAATAATGACAATGTGTATTCGTAACACATTGTAATTAAAATAGAAACATTTTATATGGTGTTTTAATTTATTTATGTAAAATCCCCATCCCTCACGAAATCACAGACTTGTTAGTTACTCTGTGTCAGAAGTAAATGGGGAAAATTATTTGTAAGTGAAGAAAAGCAATAGACTAGTAATTAGTTATATACATGTTTTAATTATAAGAGTTCTAAGCCACAAAATTAAGACTTATGTTGCAGGCTCTGCAGTGAATGATGGCAAGGAAAATGTCTGTGGAGCATTAGCACCACGAATATTAATTGAAGTGCTAAGTACCCAAACAGCGAGTGTGAGTGCACTTGTAAATGTCTTCAAATATTAAGTACAGTAAATAACAAAATAAGTATTTTAAAAGAAAGTGTAAACTGTGTTAACAGGAATGCAAATAGTCAAATATGAATTGTTAGCGGGAACTTAAATAGCCAAATAACTAATGTCAGTGATTTAGTGCACAAAAATAATCACATTAAATAAAAATGTAGACAGAATGATATAAAACTTCAGCAAGAGAGTGAATACCAGAATATGCAGAGTTAATGAAAGAAATGACAATTTAATTGATCGAATGGAAAGAAAAATTAAAGAATGAACAGTGTAGATGAAAAAATTAACATTGAAAATGATGAATGGAAAGTATAAAAGAAAGAATGAACAATGTAAATGAGTGAATCAACATTGTAAAGAAATAATGGAAGTTATAATGAAAAAATTGACAGAAGATGAAAGGCCGGAAGGTGTAAGAAAGACCGGACAGTGTGAATGAAAGAACATGAAGTACAAAGAAAGAATCGACAGAACAAATGGAAGAATCGACAGTGAGAATTAAATATTGGACATTATATATTTATGAATGGACAGTGTATGAGAATGGATTAACCGAGTTGGTGGAAGAATGTGGTGTGTCCATAGAAGAATGTGGTGTGTCCATAGAAGAATGGACAGTATGGATATTAAAAAAAAAGGGAAATGAGTGCATTTAAGACGAAATGGTAGGAATTTCTTCAGAAGTTGAGTACTGAGCATGGTGGGATAGCCGAAAAGTGTGGTTTCACTATCACGAAATCAACCATCTGGGGCTATGGCTGGCAGCTCGGTGGCGTTGGTATCAGCCATGTACTGAACAGAATGTCACAGTTCACAGTTAAACTCCCCCCTTATGATGTCCTTCCTTCCTCGCGACTGTACTGAGAGGCCCAGCACTGAGTATACTGCAGTCTCTGCCAAAGCGACGTCCACTAAATTACCCCACACTGGTGTTGGTCGTGGAGCTATGTTTTGATGATCGATACATGCGACATTTCCACCATATCCATATGCGAGGCCGTGCCCAGTGACCAGAAAGCCACTGCAGGAGTAATGCAACATACCTTGTGGCTGACCCAACTATCTCTGGAAGAATTCCCGATGGAGGCACGCGGCCTCATCGCAGTCGGTTTCTTCATAGATGCAATCGTTGATACAGAGGAGCTACATTAAGTGGCTTAGCGCACCTCACAGATGCCACACCATTTAGACTATGATATCCCAGGCTCTATACGTGGACTCAGCAAGACAGGTGACCACGCCCTGATATCCATTGATAGCAGTGACTGTGAACAAATAATGACGACAACTGCAGCAAGAATACACTGAAGAATCTAGGGACAGACAAAATGTACACCGCTTCCAGTGTCCTTGATCGAGATCTTCATCGCCATACATCGAAGAAGCCAGAGAGTTGGAAATGTTGTCAGCCGGTGTTCCAGAGAGCATACTGCCCTCAACATTAGCAGGGCAAGCAGCAAAGACAAATTAGGCACCGAAAGGCAGATAAACTTACAACACATTTGAAAAACTTGATAACACTTATAATGAGCGGCAAATATGGATATCTTGTGAAAGGAAGATCCCAATTTTTTTACAGATACATCCGGTACAAGATAATTCAGATACTATATTGGTGAATGATGTTCCTTGTCAGATAGTTCCCAGGACTAGGGACGAAAATAACAGTGGTAATACCAAACATTCTAGGGCATTCTTCCCAGAAATCGCCCGACGACAGCTTGCAACAGTGCTATTTGACTTCACTAACAGGAAAAACCGCATCAGTTATAGGTAAGAGAAGAGTGAACATGAAGGTTTATGACCTTAGTCTAGAGTACGACATATACATTGCAGTGATAGAGAATGGATGTATTTTCGTGTTCAACATACCACATTGGTTGAGGTGCTGTATTGTTACTCAACTTGGGGTGCTATGGGTAGGCAATACCGAGATGGTGGTTTTAAGAAGTCAGGATTTTTTAGATGTTTACCGAGTCTAATTGAACTAGGATAATAAGGCGGCATCCCGCCAAGCTATGTCATTGTATCAAAGACTTCGTTCCGTTTGGTGTTAGAATGACTAATTTGTCGGATAGTACATTTCATCTTGAGAGGGAGACGGGNGCAAAGACTTCGTTCCGTTTGGTGTTAGAATGACTAATTTGTCGGATAGTACATTTCATCTTGAGAGGGAGACGGGGGTAATAATAGGCGATTGCAAGCAGGTCACATAAGTAATACCAAATGTTCCTGAAGCTTCGAAAACACAAAAAATTTAATGCCCTTTACAAGAAGTACTGAAGAGACTGCTAGTAAAAACAAGAGAAACTTCAACTGACGGCGGGAAAAGGGTATCTCTTAATTGCCACAGTAAAATCGGGATGCCTGCTCCTGTGCATAGAGTGATCTTGGAACTAATAATGTAGCCTGCCATCGCATTGGTAAAGAAGATGCTAGACCCATAAAGCAACAACCAAGATGATTACAGCCAGCTTCACAGAAGGACGTTGAGTGAATTTTGAAGGAAATGTGGGTGTTAAATGTGATAGAACCAGTAGTCATTATACAATCTTCGTCTATTCTGCTTGTGTAGAAGATAGATAGATGTCATAATTAAGTGATAATGAAATTCTATTATCAGCAAGTANTTCGTCTATTCTGCTTGTGTAGAAGATAGATAGATGTCATAATTAAGTGATAATGAAATTCTATTATCAGCAAGTATAGATAACACAATACAACATAACAGGTTCACAATGGTTTTATATTTTAGACATTAATAGAAGGTACTCTCAATGGAAAGTGGTCCTAGAGGACCAGGTGGGGACTGCTGATTGTGCGCAATAGAAAGGTTCCTGGGAATTCAATTTAATGCCTTCTCTGTTGTGTAACGCCCGTGGCACCTTCGAACACCAGAAGGAAAAAGTTTTCCCTTTAGACGTCTGTAAGATTTACTTAAATTATATAATTTCCATAAAAAGGAAATCTAATCAGTCTGTATAATATTAAGCAGCCGCAGCCAATTTTTAAACTGGTTCCGAAGAAGTGCTACCTTTAAAAAAGAATGATTATTCTGCGACATAAATGTGTCTGCCAGCGGGTCCGCTACAATTACTAACTACTGCAAACTGACTGAGGCGAAAAGAAAATTTCATTGAACCACCAGGTACGAATTAGCTTTTAGTAAGCTAAGGAAATATGTGTTATCACCTCCCTCTTCACCGGCATTTTTTCAAGTCAAGTGTTTCCCGAGCAGAAAGGGCATATTCATTCGTCATACTGATGCTTCTGATGTAGGCATTGGAGCTGTTTCATCTCACATTCAGTATAAGAAGTAGAGGCCACTAGAATACTTCAGTTAAGTACTGATAAAGCTTGAGAAATATTACTGTGTGACATGCAGCGATCTTCTGGCCATGGTGAAGGCACACTCACCCCTATCTCCTTGGCAGACATTTTATTCCCAGAGCAGGCGACACTTCGTTAAACTTCGTACAAAATTTTAATAACCTCGAAGTTNTCTTGGCAGACATTTTATTCCCAGAGCAGGCGACACTTCGTTAAACTTCGTACAAAATTTTAATAACCTCGAAGTTTAAATAGCGCGATGTATACAGCATATTCAAGAATATGAATTTCAATTACAGCTCAGATCTGGGTGCATTCACATGAACGCAGATGCACTTTGGATGCCTTGCGATCCATTGTGTTATGATTGGAAATGCAAGAAAAAAAATTGGGGTGGGATGCTGGAGTTAGAGAGGACCAGAATTCAAGATCCTATACTTTGTGATGTGTCAACTACCTGAAGCAACAAGAATATTTGGGCAGGTCGACTAAATTATTTCACTTTGTATCAAATATAATAGTTGAAATATGTAAGCGGTTAGCCAGAATGGGAAGAGTCATCGTGTTAGAGCACAGAAGTTATGGCATTATGTGCACAATGGAACTATCGAATACTAAAGAATTGTGTGTTTTACTAGAACTGGGAAAGTAATAATGGTAAACACATACCATTACAGTTTGTCCTTCCAGAATGCAAGGTCCGAAAACTTTAAAAAGTAAATGCGTAATATGAAGGCCAGTAGTGACTTTATTGTTAATAATATCTTCGACAGAGACTGAGATTCTACTGGCTTCATTACCGAAAGAACATTGAGAAGTGGTGACGAATATGCGACACCTGCAATGCAAGAATGGGACCAAGGACTAGGGCCCAAGTTCGTTATTATAAATGCACTGATAGAACCATATTCGAGACAACGGCAGTATATGTTGTCTCTCTCTTGCCTGTCACAGTATGAAGTAATCGGAATATACAAGAGGCCGAAGGCTTCNGTATGAAGTAATCGGAATATACAAGAGGCCGAAGGCTTCTTCACAAAGTGGCTTGAGTTCATTCCCCTCCAAAACAAATAAGCATGAAATTTTGTCGACTCACCCATAAAACATGTTTTCGCGAGGTTTGGGGTTATAACAGTACCCCATTCCTATCAGCAACAAGTTCATAATCTGCTGTGTTCAGAGATGTAAGAAATATTCTGGGGGACCAAGAAGACTAAGACTACAATTTTACGCCCTCAGTCGGATGGAATTGTCGAGATGCTTCTTACACATTTACGGTACCAGTCTATCTTCGGGGCAGACAACAAAAAGACTGCGATCCAAAGTTGCCACATTCTCCTTGCTTACCGTTCGGCGGTTCACAAGTCTACAAGGGTAATGTATACCTCCACGGATGCTGCCATTTGATCGCCCGATAGGGAGCTGTCACCCAGAGTATGCCACTGAATTACTATTTAGTATTCATGAATGCTCGAAAGCACCTCAAAATAAACAGTGTCGGAATGGAGACATGGTATGACGGGAGAATGTCGGGCGAGGTATTTCAAGAAGGACAAATTGTTTGGCTGTACAAACCACAGAGACGAACAAGATATTGCCCTAAAGTACAGAATTGTTGGGAAGGCCGTACAGGACTCTGAAGAAAATCAATGATGCTGTGTTTCGAATTAATCGACAGAGCTCCTGGGCGAATTTTTAAGATTACCACTTTGACTAACTGGCATTCTACGAAACTCTAGATAATGCAGATTCTTTTCGGGACGAACACACTTGAGGGGAGTCAGTATTTCATGTGACCGCGAGGCATCGTACACATTTCCTTTCCACCCGAGCGCACAATGATACCCTCAGTATAACAAGAATAGGATAGGCAAAGTTACAAACTAGCCACGGAACACCAACATGTGTCACAATAAGGCTATCGGGACTGTTGCTATTCACGTTCCTGGAAGACAGAATGACTTGGGTTAGTCGTTGCGCGAATTTTTTTTTGGAATCCTTTTTTGCCACTCAGTACGATTTGAGATGCAAAGAACCTTCTGGGACACATCAGCTCAGATAAATAAGTTGCGGTGTGCTTCTGTGTAGTATTGTACGGCAATTAGTGTCATGCATGTAGCACCATCGGATCGACGGGTGACGACACAGTGATCAACGATTGCAGTTTACAAGTATTGGGAGAATAGAGAGAGAGATTGACACGCTATAATGTGGGAAAGAAGATATTAATGTGACAATGGCCAAGGGATAAAAATCCGAGTGTATTACTGCGTTCTGAGTTTCTTGAACACCACCACATGTTTGTTAAGTAATCGCACTGTATGCATCAGTGGAAATTCCAGCAGAGTTCCTCAGATTTCGGTGCCAATTGTGTAGTATTCAAGATCAAGTTTGCGTAACAAAAACACAACGGAAATTATTGTAGTCCTTATTGTGTGTGTTTATGCATGCATTTGTTTCGATATGCTTTTACATATTTATTTGTGAAAGTGCAACATCTATACTCTGTCCTTTTTTTTCTTAAAATTTACTGTTTATGGTCTCTTAGGGATGTGGTGGCCCCCTTCGCCATCTCTTTAAATCCATCAAGGTGTGTGTGACGTGGATAATGTTCAATCCGAATATTACTGAATTATATTCGTAATTTTGGGGTTCAATAATAGGTTTTAGGTTTAACAGCAGATCAGTATAACCACGGCAGAAAGAGACAATTACAATGCTAATTTTCAATACTTTCAAAGCATTGTGTTAAAACCGACATACCTAATGAATGTTGCTGCCGCTTCTTTACAATTTTATCGACGAAATACCTTTTGACAACACTATATGAGAGAATAATAGTCCGGAGATATTTCAGCTCTGAATATTCCAAGATACAATTACAAACATATCTCATAAATTTTCCACACAAAACTTATTAATTTCACAAATATATAGCATGCCTAATGCCAGTAAAATAATGTTAAGAAAGGCTGTGTTTGCAACATGAGTATTGAAATTCATGTTTCATGGCTTGATGGCTCCACGAGAGTAGAGATCATTTGGCTAATTTATTATGTGCCTCTGATTTTAAATCAAATAAACTTGTGTAATTGTAACTTTGCAAAGAACTTAAGATATTTATATTTACTGATGTGTTCTAAATCTAAGAGTAAGTATTGTGAAAATGAATTTCGAGTGTAATTTTCAAACCAAGCTTCATAGAACATTTATAATTTACCGGAAAAGTCTAAGGAAACCATTAAAATACTACTTATGCCGATATTTTCAAGATGCAGCAGAAGGATACTTTCGTGGTTTAATAAACTAAACTAAAATTTTGTTCCTTTGCAAATTTTTCTGGAATAGCTTCCACAATAGTAAAAAAAAAAAAAGTTAAAAACATTTAAATGTTGAGATAAAATTCGACTCAAGATAAAATTTGCAAATCAGCTGATGCTCATGAAAATTTAACACAAGAGTTATTGAATCTAAAACTCTATAGATGTAGTATGGCTTCATAGGTGTTGTTCAATAATAAATATTTACACACTAAATTTGCACAAATGTAAAAAATATAAAAACAAACATAAAAAAGTTACACCTTAAGACAATACATAAACAGGTGAAAATTTTATTATAAAAAAAACTACACAAGCAAACAAGTATAGCCTACTGCAAGGAGTATGATATCCCGATATAATTGCGGCGAAATTTCAAAGAAATGTTTCGGGAACAACTCTGAAACATTTGCTTGGAAATATTACATTATAATATTTCTAAAATGTTTCTGCAGTGTTCACTCCAAAATTATACTTTTTAATTTTCCAAAATTTTTTTGAAACATTTTCACTAAAATATTACTTGCTGATGACTCGAAAACATGTCACAAATCTGTCTGAAACATTTTGTACTATATGGCAGAGGATTTCATGAGAAAGTGACCGGGTGAAATACAATCAAACCAACAGAATACAACAGAACCTAATAACTATTTAAACTACAGGAAATAATATGAAAACCAAGGGGTGGTAATAGGAACAAAATCCAACAAAGCGCAACAGTAACCAATGGAACTACTAAAAACATAAGGGAAACCGATAGGGTAAAATACAATATAACCACCAGAAAACAACAGACTCCTACGGAAAAAACTGAGAGTGCATCACAAACCAACAGGTTACATCCCAATAGAAACTATTTAAACACAACATAAAGCAATATAAACCACTGGGGATGCAACAGAAACCAACAGAGAATACTTATTTAGAATCAATAGAAACCGCTAAGATCCATTATGAAGAAAAACAGAAACCAACTGAATGCGGTCATTTCCCACTTTAAATACAACAGAATTTAGAATGGCTACCAACACAACTTTAACAGAAAACAAAAACATTTTTTTTTTCGTTTTCTGTTGCCAACTGTCGCAAAATTTTAATATCTAAATTCCTAGATTACTTTAGTTACAGTTAGGATGCTACACTATCCATATAAATGCTAAACATATAATATTCTCATATAACTATCAATAGAATATTTTTTTAATGTGCCATTTTCATGTGATAACAAAAACAAGCAGGTTTTTGGTCTGCCATTACCTGATTTAAATACTGAACATAACAAAGACGGAAGATGTTTGTTTTATAATAAAAATCACATACACCGCCTTAATAAATTCAATACTATAAATGTCACAAGATTTGGTCTCATCATATGCTGTCTTTTAACTTAGCAATATATTTGTGCACATTTATATTGAAACTTACTAGATTTTCTGTAAGCCAATACATATAGTGTAGGTCGTTATGGCATATTGTAGGCACATAAATAACAATGGAGTTATGTGGATTTTTGGCTTCAACTGTTTAGATTGTTACGAATCAAATCAAGTATATCGTAAGAAGCCTTATGGAATTTTTTCATAAAAACCCAATTACGGTGAAAAAATTATTCCAAAGCACTCTTTGCAAATTAAATATTATTTTTTAATATGTAATATATGCTTCGAAAATCAATTAGAGTTATTTTGATAAGCCCAGCACACATGAAACATCAGTGTTTGAAGTTTATATCAAACAAATGACTGTAGGATTTAGCAATACAAAACAATTTTTTCAAGAGCAAAGATATTTTCGTACATGTTATTTCTTGCAGTTGTATGTCATATGTTGAACTTTCATTTTTAAAATTTTTGTAACTTTTATACTTGAAATAAATATAAAGGCCTATTTGGAGCTCTGTTTACAAATTTTTTTATACCTCAGAAATTACGGAAGCATTGTTTTTTTCACAAAGTATAGCTACAATTTTACCTTATTATTGGATGATTACTTAATAAGTACGTCCTGGAAGAAGATATGTTGTTTGTGAATGGTATTTGGGGAATGGGTGGAGTGGGGAATTGCAGGGTCGGGACTCTACTCTCAGTGTTTCCCCAGAAACCCAAAGTGTATGGACCATGCCTGAGAATAATTTTCTCTTGTTCTTTAGTAAATATCAACACTGGCTTACCAACTTTCTACTTAATAAAATGTCAGATCACCATCGAAAGCCCCATAGAATTTCCCTGCTGATGGAATTACTGCACTAATTTAATGCTTTTTATATTGAAGCGAGGAGGCACTAGATGCAAACGCTTTTCTAGTATATTTTTTACTTAATAATCATGCTTAAGTGTTATGTTCTCTAGCGAAAATTGAAGAGTATCCAATCAACTTTAAGGTAAAACTGCACAATTGTCCGACAAAATTTGAAATAATTTTTTTTTTTGGTTAAGCTCTGACAATCACAAAAATGTTATGTCATGACCCAGGTAGAAAAACTAACGACTCTTGTAATAAACGTGCCACATTGCACACTCAAAACTAAGCTTCTTATCTATATCTTATCAACGCATATCTGTCCTTAATCCCAGAACATCACACCTACCTCAGTTAGAAGGTTAGTTGAGTTGTAAATACACGAGTTTGNCATATCTGTCCTTAATCCCAGAACATCACACCTACCTCAGTTAGAAGGTTAGTTGAGTTGTAAATACACGAGTTTGCGAAGCTGAGTCACTTTCATCAATCTATTTGTACCGGGAATGGCGATTATCACCCAGCCTAGTCGCCAGAGTGGATGTGGTAAATTAAGATACAAAACCTGGATTATGCTGACATGTACAAGGCTGGTCTTAATCATTTTATACTTTCCTCAAACTTACAACTTATTGCCTAGACTTCCAATGAACTTGTGCCAAAAAAAATTCACGGAATTTTGCAGGAGATCTTACATTTGAGAGTGGCTGCAGTGAGGAGTGGAGGGTCCATCGCCGAGTATTCCTTGCCAGGAACTGCTTTTGGGTATCCAGACATTAGAGAATGATTTTGTATCATTGTATAGACGTCAGTAGTCTTTAAGGAAATAGCTGACCATCAGCATTCAGCACTGCTTCGATTTGAATTACACCTGACTAGAATTCCTAGTAAGTTGGAATGTTCCTCCCTTCAACTTTTTGCAATTACACCTTTGTATATCTGACACCTGCAAATCATAATCAACAAAGTGAGTCGCACCTGGAAATTTAAAATGAATTTTTACTTTATCTCAATCATATAACGTTTTGTGGTGTCAAGATAGATATAGTGGACGTCCAGGATTTTTCTACCACTACCCACAAATGTTGTTCTATAGACACTGAATTATTCTATACAGCATTTAAGTATACAAAAAAAATCTTCGGGCTCTGAAAGGAAAGCCCTTGCCTATAAATTTGACACAAACTCTAAATGAAAATGCGCTGTAACTTGAAGAACAAATAGAAAAACATACATTAAAAAATTTGTTCTTTTCTGAGCCTCACCCACCGGAATGGTGAAAGGTTGTGTTAATATGGTCGCAGCAACAGGGGCGCTAGGAACAGCAACAGGGGCGGTGGGAAAGGACGTCACCTCTCTCAACAAAGAAATGTGGCATTTAACTTCGTACTTTCATCCCCCCTACTTCGCGAAAATATTTACCCGCAATCTGTAACTCTTTTCATTACAAATACCAAAACCGAATTTGATTTGTTACTAAAGATTAGAAATAAATTAATACACTATTAAAAGAAACAATTTTTTATGGTAGTGCATTTCCTTTTTCATTCTACAGTTTCATAACAATATAAAGACACAAAAATATAACAATATTCCAACAATTTAGCATACTGTTCTCTTCGGCTGACAAAAATTATGAAATCTTTTAATTTTCGAACNTATAACAATATTCCAACAATTTAGCATACTGTTCTCTTCGGCTGACAAAAATTATGAAATCTTTTAATTTTCGAACAAAATGAAACTTTACATATTTCCTGTCACAAACTGTTCAATGATAAAAAACAGAGTGGTTGTGTCTACTACAATTGTTGTATGTTGACTCTTGAATATGCGCCTGTGTTNTATAACAATATTCCAACAATTTAGCATACTGTTCTCTTCGGCTGACAAAAATTATGAAATCTTTTAATTTTCGAACGAAATGAAACTTTACATATTTCCTGTCACAAACTGTTCAATGATAAAAAACAGAGTGGTTGTGTCTACTACAATTGTTGTATGTTGACTCTTGAATATGCGCCTGTGTTGCCTTAGGACTGTATATCACAAGCGATGGCCATTCTGAAGGAAAGAGAAAGGAATGGCGGAGAAGCACAGTTGGTGAGTGCTGAGAGACGGAGAAGGACAAGGGACCTTGCATTGCGTCGTCGTACATTAATGTGTGTGGACAGACTGCCAACGATGTGACTTTGTTTGTTGTAATAGTCATTAGTATGTAAAATGTAGCCGTAGGCCTCACAACATAATATCCGCTTTGTAGAAATAAAATCATAAAGAAGTAAAATAAATTGCTATATCTTGCCGTGTTAAGTTCTTATATATTTCAGGCTTGAACTTGCAGTTATTTCAAGTATATATAAATGCAAACATAATCATTGAGAATGTTGGTTTTTACTACATATTAAGGCTGTCGTTATCTGCCATCCACCGATATTAATAAAGCAGTAGGAGGATATAGTAATACATAATGTAACGTTCGTTCCCTAGAGAAGGTTGCAACGACTCTTGAATACTCTACCGTTACTAACACAACAGCACAGCCGTGAGAGTGTGAAGGTGACGTAGAGGCGATTGCGGTGCAAGAAGGGTGTCTCTGTACGTACTTAACAAAAACAACACTTGCACAATGACACTTGAATGATGCAATACGGTTTGAAAAACGACTACTGTAATAATTTTCGTTAATCGATTTCTGAAATAAAGCTATTTGCTAATGTTAATGTTTGTTTTGATTTAAATGTTTATTTATTTTGAACGTAGGAATGCCTTTTAATACATTTCTGATAAGATGAGTGCCATTTATCAGGAAGAGACATGTGCCTTGGAATTTCCTGTTTTTAATTAGCGTCACCGTGTGAGCCCCTTTTGGTTGACACTTACTGCCTAGACGCTATGGACTGTGCACATATTTCCTATCATAAAGTTAGGAAAGGTGTACGAGAAGCGCCGAGTTGGTTTATATAAATGCGGGGCTTGATAAGAAGAAGCCCTAAACTCTTTGCAGTATTTTTGAAGTTTTACGCAAAACTACGTCATCTGCCGTCTACACCAGTACTGAATAATTATTTCTTATGTCTGGTATGGTACTGCAATTTTAAATATATGTTACATATGTACACTGCAATCTTTAGAACATTTTTAAATATCAAATTAACTTAAATTTTCAAGGAGGTGATTTTTGGAATTTGGAATGATTTTATTGGGTAATTCAGAATTCATTAATGATAACTGCCAATGTGTCACAGGTATCACATTAATTACCTACCTGGTATAAAGTTAAAACATCACTCGTATTTTCATCGCATTTTAAAGGTAAAGGCATTTTCCTACGCTCAGTATAAAATAAAGGGAAGCCAAATCGCCTGGGGTCATTACATTCCAGCTAGACTCAGCGAACAAATTTAACATAAACACATAAATCACTACATAAATGAAATACCCAGCAAAGACTTTTGAAATTCTGTGAATTTAATTATTACTTGCATTCTCATTGATTTGCCTCGAAGAGGCAACTGATGTATTAAGACAAGGTCCAAAATTTAATTCAGGTTAAAATGGCTGTGAACTTTCATTGAGAAATGTGTGACAAATTGTGTGGCTTTTGTAACACAAGCGTCCCCGTGATGATACCGAAAATAGCTTTACTTTACTAAAAACTGGCAAAACCTTGAATAAAACTTGAAAAATAATCAGTCTTACAATTGTGCTCTACTATATAACGTAGGCAAGGAATTCATCTCAAGTTGTCCGTGGTTAAAAATTAGAGAAAATCAGTTTGAAAATCGTGCAAAAAAGATAGCTCCGATGTTCAATTAATGGGCACAGAAAAAAGGAATGACGTTGGAAAGGGGTCGTTGTAGGGGATGACAATATAAAGAGTGGAGTAGAACAATGTCCCAATATCAAATGTAAAGTGCGTTCCCAGTGCGTGTTTCCCTGTAGGAATGTAGGAATGAAGGTCATTAACAGATTCATTAACCATTTAGGAAAAAAAGGCACTTAATAAAATTAATTTGCACGAAATATAAAGAGAACAGCTTTAATATTAACACCTTTGCTTACACGAAATTCTTCTTTTACTGCCTTAGTAGGCAAAGGCGTTTCGGCATCGTTAATGAGTCCTGAAATATGCAATTAAATAATGCGTGATAAACTTATTGGGATAATTAATATGTGAAACGTTTAGGTGTAAGTATTTTCTCTTGCGGAGGGTGGTTTAGTTAAATATTCGACTATCGCGACAGTAAAAATGAAAATTAATGTGTTTTAATAGAAATTTAAGTTTCAACTTTTGCATGATTTGTAATATTGTGTGATGCTTGATATTAACTATCTCAGAAAGAAACATTTATGTATTGATAAAAAAAATAATTTATTACTTNTCTCTTGCGGAGGGTGGTTTAGTTAAATATTCGACTATCGCGACAGTAAAAATGAAAATTAATGTGTTTTAATAGAAATTTAAGTTTCAACTTTTGCATGATTTGTAATATTGTGTGATGCTTGATATTAACTATCTCAGAAAGAAACATTTATGTATTGATTAAAAAAATAATGTATTACTTTTTGTCTCTGGATTCTTCTATAAAACGTTATATTTTTGCCAGGTGCAAATGGTGTAGTTAGGGAAAAAATTCCAATGTCAATTGATAAAAATAAAATAAGAGTTTGCGGACGTAATAACGTAGTAAAATGTGTANGGCGTTTCGGCATCGTTAATGAGTCCTGAAATATGCAATTAAATAATGCGTGATAAACTTATTGGGATAATTAATATGTGAAACGTTTAGGTGTAAGTATTTTCTCTTGCGGAGGGTGGTTTAGTTAAATATTCGACTATCGCGACAGTAAAAATGAAAATTAATGTGTTTTAATAGAAATTTAAGTTTCAACTTTTGCATGATTTGTAATATTGTGTGATGCTTGATATTAACTATCTCAGAAAGAAACATTTATGTATTGATAAAAAAAATAATTTATTACTTTTTATGTCTGGATTCTTCTATAAAACGTTATATTTTTGCCAGGTGCAAATGGTGTAGTTAGGGAAAAAATTCCAAGGTCAATTGATAAAAATAAAATAAGAGTTTGCGGACGTAATAACGTAGTAAAATGTGTAAATAAATTCAGAACCCCAATGTTTTAAAGTTGACGGATCACGAACCTGTAGTTTCAATCACAAACCGTCTNAATAATGTATTACTTTTTGTCTCTGGATTCTTCTATAAAACGTTATATTTTTGCCAGGTGCAAATGGTGTAGTTAGGGAAAAAATTCCAATGTCAATTGATAAAAATAAAATAAGAGTTTGCGGACGTAATAACGTAGTAAAATGTGTAAATAAATTCAGAACCCCAATGTTTTAAAGTTGACGGATCACGAACCTGTAGTTTCAATCACAAACCGTCGTGTGCCACCAAAAGTTCTGATTTTTTAAACAAATAATTGCTGATTTAAAAGTGCAAGATGTTGTGGAAGATACCAATATTTCATACGCTAGTCTATTATATTTTATTCTAAAAAAATCATTTAGACATTAAAAATTAATTTGTGAATAACAAAAAGCTAAAGAGTATATTTTTTTTACTTATACTGAATTCCAAATTTAAAAACTGTTTTCAAAATGTGTTTTAAATGTGTGCATTATTTTAGCTCAAATTAGCAAACGCTATAGAATGGAGAATTTCAAATAGCGAGTTTTTAACTCCTGTTTTCTCTGATCCGCATTTTTCACACTAGGAATTTAAAGTACATGCAATCAATTGTAGGAATTTATAAGGTAACACTAATTTGGTGCACTCTGACCCAGTTCTCCTTTACATGGATGTACATAGTCTTTTTACATCCCATAGTTTATTAGAAAGATAGGAAGGAAACGGACTTTAACCGAGTTAAAAATATGTACATTCATATAATGAGTCCTTTAATTTTAAAAAGGTTGCATATTAAGTAGATTGTTAACAATTTTTTAAGTATAAGAAAACAAAAAGTTAAAGTAGAATTTTAAAGAGGATACGTGTTTGGTTCGCAAGAGTTTGGTCTCTCATTCTCTTTATTCAGAAATGTATCCCTATCGTTGATAGTTCGTGTAAACTCTCACGTTTTTTGGTCCGTTATGTTTTGGGATTCAATATGGCGTGCAAAGCTGCTTGAGTGCTTTTAAACTGATGATGTAGCAGTGACAATGGGCTAGTCACCCTGCGTTGCTGTTCCGAGCTTAGGTTTTGGAACCACTGGCTGAACGTTGAGGAGGGCGGATGTGATTGTGCCACCGAAACACCGAAGGTTGTGAGGATGTCAACTAGGAATAATAATAGTGTTTTCAGAGAACGCAGCTAGTGGCGGCTGTGTGTTAGCACATGCTTGTGGCGGCCACAACTGGAAGACTCACCGCCCTCTACCTCGCAAATCAAGGTACGACTGGAGTAAGGAGATGCCACTAGCCTTCGTGATGCCACGGAGACTTTTCATTTGATTGGAAGGAAAGAAGTCCATCGGCCTGTGTTATTCTTAAATTCACTGAGCGAAGATAATTATGAAGGGTGGTAGCTGCTTGACGATGAGAAGTAAGTGGATAGGCATGGGGTCACTGCTTAGGCTTTTTCAAATTTATGTAAATTTTTAATAGGATAGGCCTTGTNGGCGGCCACAACTGGAAGACTCACCGCCCTCTACCTCGCAAATCAAGGTACGACTGGAGTAAGGAGATGCCACTAGTCTTCGTGATGCCACGGAGACTTTTCATTTGATTGGAAGGAAAGAAGTCCATCGGCCTGTGTTATTCTTAAATTCACTGAGCGAAGATAATTATGAAGGGTGGTAGCTGCTTGACGATGAGCAGTAAGTGGATAGGCATGGGGTCACTGCTTAGGCTTTTTCAAATTTATGTAAATTTTTAATAGGATAGGCCTTGTNCAGTAAGTGGATAGGCATGGGGTCACTGCTTAGGCTTTTTCAAATTTATGTAAATTTTTAATAGGATAGGCCTTGTCTCTTTAGTAATAATTATATATATATAATGTTTTCACTGGTTCGCGAAAAGTTAAGCATGGATAAGTGTCGAGTTGTATATAGATATTTAAAAAATGGGGCAATTTTATATAATCCTCTATTTTTATGGTATTTGCAAGATTATCTCGTAATTTAACAATTGTAAATAAATATGAGCACTCTACAAAAGAGGGAAAAGTTATTTACCCCAAAATATTTTGCAAACAACTACGCTATATGATTTTATTTCCCTTCTCAATATGGTGTTTACATCATTAGTCATGTATTTTATATTAAGCCACATAATAATGTATCCGTAGGTTTGATAAAGTCACAAAAACGAAATGGCTTTGCACGTACCACCATAGTGTTTAACATGTTCTTCAATGACTGAGCTTGGGGTAACGNTCACAAAAACGAAATGGCTTTGCACGTACCACCATAGTGTTTAACATGTTCTTCAATGACTGAGCTTGGGGTAACGCAGATATTTCCAGTCACACAAGAGAGGCCGCTGCTGGGCCTATGTGTACGCCATCACTCTGCAATTGTAATCACTTATTGCTGGTACACTGTTCTACACATACTCAGAGTTTATATTTATTTGGGCTAATCTTTCCGGGGGTTGCTATTTTCACAAACAATATTGTATTTTAATTTCTTAATCGTACTGAATATGGCGTCACTGTTCTGAATTAATTAATGAATTTATATTGCATGTTAAAACGCCTAAGTGGTTATGAAGCTCATAAACTGTACATTCGATGAGACGAATATGTAAAATTAATCTCTCTGTTTGAAGGCTAAAATTATTTTAATGCTTTTTATTTATTCGCACGGAATTCATATACGTGGAGAGCCTATTCACGCCATTTAAATTGCAAAAATTATTGATAAAATATCATAAATGCAATTAAATTAAGATATACATTTTCTTTATACAGTTACATATTTGTCCCAATTTGTCCAAGAGAAACTTCCCAAGCTATACTCTTCCGATGAATAATTTTTTGATAATTATTAGTATATATGTCTGTAAATGTAGGTAATGAAATTAAACAATAACTCTAAATGTTTTCAGCTCTCAAGACTTTCATAGTATGAGCCAAACAAATCTCTCAATTCCTCTTAATGTTTTAGTTTCTTTGGATGTACACAACAAATATAGGAATTTATAAAAAAAAAATATTTAAACAACAACAAACATTAACATTTCAAACACATAAATATTAAGCATACAAATAAGTGGTCCTACTGGATTTAGGAAATAATTTAGGACGTATTTGTTAGTATTATTCTATTATCCCTATTGCAACATTATTCTGAAAGATTGTGGTTTGCCCACAACAGTCTTAATATTCCTGAAACAATANTCTATTATCCCTATTGCAACATTATTCTGAAAGATTGTGGTTTGCCCACAACAGTCTTAATATTCCTGAAACAATAACTGTTTGCTGCAAACAATAATACAATTTCTCTCTTGAGAATGTTCATTTGATCTTCTCGAATGCTAAAATGATGTCTTTTCTGGGTACATTCACTCCTACATTGGGTATCATCCCTAATGGAAGTTGCGGAGTCTCTGCGCATGGTCTGACTTTGTATGAGGTCAGTATATGTACCAAGGCTGTCTTCACTTGCATCTGGCCGAACCGCATACCTGAGGGCAGACACCACATTCCATTAGTTACATGACACATTTATTACTAGCAAATAATGAGTGTTTTCTGAATATTAAATCAATTATCCTGTAGTTACGCTATAAGTGACATATAAACATCATTGACGAACGAGATTGTGTGCATTACCAAGAGAAATAGCTAATACAGAAGTTAGTATGCTAGTCTTGTAGCTGAAAATTTCCGTCGAACGTTTATATAAAAAGATCTCAGAGATTATGTGTGTACATTTATATGAATGTACATATATAATGCTTTTTTCAACATACTGAAACACCTCTCGAAGTTCGTAACATAATTTCATATACACGCTGTAAAATAATCTATACTTATACAGAAAGTATCTACAGTAGATGGATAAACTTTAGATGCAGTTTATTCACGCGAAAACAAGGTGAAAGCATTTATGAGACTTGTACTGTAAAGTGAATCCTAAGGGCGGTACACCTCCTTTAAAGTTGACCTGAAAGACTAGTTTATTTCAAATTTCGTAGAATATACTTATGATGGAACATTGTGGGTCTTGGTAATATTTATAGGAACAAAGATTTGTAAACATCCCAATACCTGTCTGTCGATGTCACCAAACAATTCCATGGCAATAATCATGACCACTACCCTTATGGCGCTGTAGCATACTTAGGATTTAAACGACGGATTATTAACCAGGAACTCACAATTAATTTTACACATTATGGAGACACTCAGTCTTCCATCTCCAGTAGTTTTAATAAATTAGTTCTTCAGTTCCAACTTCAAAGATATGTACGGTCCTTAGGATTCAATTTATATCACTGGTCGAATATTCACTGAAGTGCCAAAAAAAACTGGTACACCTGCCTAATATCGTGTAGGGCCCCCCGACTAAACAGAAGTGCCGCAAGACGACGTGGCATGGGCTCGACTAATGTCTGAAGGTATGCAGGAGGCAATTCACACCANACAGAAGTGCCGCAAGACGACGTGGCATGGGCTCGACTAATGTCTGAAGGTATGCAGGAGGCAATTCACACCATGTATATAGAAGAGGCAGTTCACAAATCCAATATGAACCAATTTGAGAAAGGGTTGCACGTCTCTCACGTTAAATGATTCTCGTCAGTCGTCGTTTGCTCGTTCTTTCACAATCTTTTTCTGGCAGCAGCGATGTCAAAGATGTTACGTTTTAGCAGATTCCCGATATTCACGGTACACTCGTGAAATAATCGTACGCGAACATCCAAATGTTATCGCTACCTCGGAGATGNCCGATATTCACGGTACACTCGTGAAATAATCGTACGCGAACATCCAAATGTTATCGCTACCTCGGAGATGCTATGTTCCTTCTCTCGTGCACCGACTATAACACCAGGTTCAAAGTCACTTAAATCACGATAACCTGCCATTGTAGCAGCAGTAACCAATCCATCTGCTGACCGCATCACGTTACTCTGATTGGTTCTATATCTCTGTTATTTGCATACGCACGCCTATACCAGTTTTTTTGTCTCTTCAGTATATATTTTCACCTTTTTTTGTGATTAACTTGCAGCCGAAGTTCGCTGGTCTAATTTAGATACTCCGTGTGTAAGTAATATGCTAGGTCAGATTTTATCTACATTTTTATTTATGTTGGCTACCTTATTCTGAAGCTTGCTTTATTGTTCATAATTTGTTATAATATAATCACATTACTTAAATCAGAACCATTGGGTACTTTTTAAAAGCATCATTATGACTTACCAATACATATCCTTGGTCCTTCTCCGAATGGAATGTGCGCAAAGTTGGAACGTTTGCTTTTGTTTGCCGGACTGAACCTTTCAGGGTCGAACTTATCTGGATCAGGATAAATATCAGGATCTAAGTGTATGGCCAAGACTGGGATCATAACACTTGTTCCACTCTCTATAGTAATGTTAGTTCCTGGAATTCTATAGTCTTGTAGACACTTCCTTTCCAGAAATGGTAGAGTTGGGTACTTGCGCAAGGCCTCTGGAAACAAAAGAGAACAAATTTTTATAGTTTAAGATGATTTTCTTTAAACATTTTGCAACAAAAAGTATAAAGTTACAAATACATTTAATTTTATTACTTTCCTCTACATTTCAATGCGCCTTAATTTAATTAAGTAGGGCCTACTGTTAAGACATATGTGAAAATATATATTCATTACTTATTATTTATATTTCCATAATTTAAAAATACATATATCATCCATTTTAAAAATGTCAGTTTACATGGTGTACAATAGTAATAATTGTTTGCAAAATATTATGGTTATCGTTTTATTGTTTCCCAAAAATACACAAAACCTTTATTGTTTCATGTTGTAATATCTTACATAAGGGTGGACAAGGAAGCTATCCACTAGCACATCTGCTTATGTTAATTGATACTTTCAGAATACAAAGTTTGGTGAAAATTAGTTAAATATTATGGCATATAAACGAAATTAACCTTTAAATATTGAATAGGCCAATATCTAATATATAAAATTCTCCCGTCACAGTGTTAGTCACTGAACTCCTCCGAAACGGCTGGACCGATTTTTATGAAATTTTTTATGTATACTCGGTAGGTCTGAGAATAGATTTATATCTATTTTTTACACCCCTAAGTAATAAGGGTGGCCACCCCCAAACAATTTTTTTTTATTGTTTGAACAAAATTTTAATTTTAATTTTTTTATGATGTGGCATCAAACAATACATACCCTCCAAAATTTTCACCATTTTCTACCACCAACCCTTATTTTTTTATAGCGAAATTCTCCCGTCACAGTGTTAGTCACTGAACTCCTCCGAAACGGCTGGACCGATTTTTATGAAATTTTTTATGTATACTCGGTAGGTCTGAGAATAGATTTATATCTATTTTTTACACCCCTAAGTAATAAGGGTGGCCACCCCCAAACAATTTTTTTTTATTGTTTGAACAAAATTTTTATTTTTTATTTTTTTATGATGTGGCATCAAAAAATACATACCCTCCTAAATTTTCACCCTTCTACCACCAACCCTTATTTTTTTATAGCGATATTAGTAATTTAATAAATTTTATCCTAGGTCGATAACTGATCAATTATCATCGATTATTTATCGATCTAGGTTACAATTTATTCCCACCAGGTGTCTCCCAGTGACACAGCAAAACAACGTTTGCCGGGTCAGCTAGTTTTTTTTATAAATGTCTAACCCATTTATTTTTCATTAGTTATAATGATTACCAGAGTATTAATAACGCAAAGAAATGAGTTGCAACCTATTGAGTTTTTTTTCTGAGATATGATGTAAAAACATAATAACCAACTGAATAAGAGACCAAATACAATATGCTTTTGTAAATTGAATAATATTACTACAATCTTTTAAAGAACGAATATTGCTTGAAATTATTAAATTTTTTCCAAATATTAAATTTAGAAATTTATTATAAACTGGCTTCCTAATTTAAAACAAGTGCAAGGCATAACAGATAACTTTAAAACTCAGAAGTATTAACTATGTGAGCGCCAATTTGGTGAAAAAATGTTCATAGGTTTAAAAGATTTTAGGAGCATGAACACACACAAACACACATAGTGTGACACACACCCTTTTAATTTCAGCAATAAATACGAAACGGATCTCATAAGCTTATTTTTGGAAGGTTAGCCTAATATTGTAGATTTAATCCCAAGAAATATTAAAGAGCTTATTTACTGGAGTCTTTAAAACATAGAGTCGTTTTATAATTCCAGAGTTACATCAGATTCTTGTAAGCTAACATTGCGCGGTACAGCTCGAAAAACAGCGCATAACAAATGCTTGAAACAGCTTGAGCTTGGGAGCACTAAAATGTTATAAACAGAATTTTTCGTTATTCATATTACACTTCTAGTGGTTGTTGAGGGCACGTAATAACTAAAGTTTTGATGAGGAATCCACGTGTAGAAACGTACAGTGCTACAAGTAATCCACGAACCAAAATTTCAAATCTCCCCCCACATGATAGGCAACCGAACCAGACACAAAGGGCGACAACTAACAACACTTGACGTCCACATATTAAAAATAATTTTCTGTAAATATCAATAACCCAAAAATGTGTTTAAATATTAGAAACCTTAGAAAATAAAAAACTACAATTTACAAATTAAATATACCAAAAAACCTACAAAACCTTCCTTTTTTTTATAAAAATTTAAACATTAAATAAAATATTAAATACAAAAAGGAAAATGATATGATTATTAAAAATAATTTATGAGAATTAAATAGCCGTTTCTAGAACAAAGAAAATTTAATGTCATGCATTGAGTGTTCTTTCTAATTTTTATGAAAACTTCATAACAAATTTAATAACATTTCCCTGTAATTTTTTTTTTAAATATTTATTTTTGATAAGTTAAAAATGTATCTTTAGAGTAAAATTAATTTAAAATGCTGGGCCTAGGCACTTGGTTGGAACAAGAGGGCCGCTTTTGTTAAGTAGGAAGTTCTGTTCAATAAATCAGCAAAATAATTCCATAAATCTTGTAGACAAAAATATTGTGTGTAATTAGAGAGAAGACATCCCTATTACTTATGTGAAGGTGGAAGGTCTCAACAAAGGTTTCCTGTAGGTTGAAGAACGCAATAAAACGAAACATTACCCAAAGAATCGTAGTAATATTTTACACAATTTCTGAAAATTTGTGAAAATTCAGTTTCTAAACTTGATTTTCAAAAGCGTATATCTCTCTTATAGATTGAGCAAGGCTATAAATTGAACGAGTATTGCAAATGTCTACCTCATATTCCACAAGGAATCTAATTGCGAAAAATAACGGGTGAGTTTGCGATCAGCCTGTAAACATACATAGATATTAACACGAAACACTACGTTGTGCCGTGATAAAGCTTTCGGGGATGATGCTACACCCGGCCGTGGAAAATTGAATNTTTAACACGAAACACTACGTTGTGCCGTGATAAAGCTTTCGGGGATGATGCTACACCCGGCCGTGGAAAATTGAATGATTTGAGTGGCTGTGACGTGAATTTTCTGATCATCCCCCTTTCCCCTCACCAAAATTTGTAGAACGAAGAATCTTCTGGGCCAGGTAAGCTAGCTAAATAAGTCGCGGTGTGTCTCTGTGTAGTGAGTCTGGAGTCTTGTACGATAATTAGTACCAGGTTTGTAGCAACATCGGAGAGATGGGTGACGATGCAGTGATCAGCGAGTGTAGTCTGCAAACATCGGGAGAGTGAGACTGACCGGCCGAGCTGTGGAAAAGTTGGACTTGATATGTGANGTCTGCAAACATCGGGAGAGTGAGACTGACCGGCCGAGCTGTGGAAAAGTTGGACTTGATATGTGAGTTGCATGCATTGGGAGAGATGTAAATATACGGAAGTGGACGTTTTGAGCTTATATGTATAACTAATAAGCAATTATTTAGTGACTATTGCTAGTACATAGATAGAGTTCCATTACATTTTGCACACACTTATAGGAATATTTAAAATTATTAGAAGAATTGCTAGGTAGTTTAATGTTGTAAATAATGACAATATGTATTTGTATCACATTGTAAATAAATTAGGAATATTAAAATTGGTGCTTTTATTTATGTAAAATCTCCATCATTTACGAACTCACAGACTCTTTACCTTGATGACAGAAGTGGGATGGAGGAAATAATTTGTAAAGCTATATTCTAGTAATTCGTGATATAAAAATATTTAATTATATTATTTCTACGCCACAAAATTAAGACTGTTGGTGCAGGCACAGCATTGAACGGTGGTGAGGAAAATGTTTGTGGAGCTTGAAGCACAACGAACACTAATTGAANGTTGGTGCAGGCACAGCATTGAACGGTGGTGAGGAAAATGTTTGTGGAGCTTGAAGCACAACGAACACTAATTGAATGGCTAAGTACCCAAACAACGAGAGTGAGTGTAATTGTAAAAGGCTTAAATTATTAGGGATGGTAAATAACAAAATAAGGATGGTGAAATAAAGTATAAACAGTGTTAGCNGTGTAAAAGGCTTAAATTATTAGGGATGGTAAATAACAAAATAAGGATGGTGAAATAAAGTATAAACAGTGTTAGCAAATATATATGCAGTCAAATAAGTATTTTTAGCGAGAATATAAACAGCAAAAAACTATTGTAAGTGATTTAGTGGACAAGAAATAAACACAGTAAATAAAAGTATGGAAATCACTTTATAAGACTTCAGTTTTTTAGTGAACAGCAGAATAGGCAGTGTTGATGACAGAGATGACATTTTAGTTGAGGGAATTGAAATTGTAAATAAAAAGAATGAACATTGTAAATGAAAGATTGGAAATTATAAATGAAAGAATGAACATTGTAAATTAAAAAAAAAAANAAAAAGAATGAACATTGTAAATGAAAGATTGGAAATTATAAATGAAAGAATGAACATTGTAAATTAAAAAAAAAAAAAACATTGTAAACAAAATAATGGACACTCTAAATGAAATAATGGACAGTGTAAATGAAAGGGCGGACCTTTTAAATGAAAGACCGGGCAGTGTAAATGAAAATATCGACAGTATGAATGAAATAATCGGTAGAATAAATAAAAGAATTGACAGTAAAAATTTAATAATGGACAGTGTTAATTAATGAATAGACAGTGTAGATGAAAGGATTACCCAAGTCAGTGGAACAATGGTGCATGGAGAGTGCGAGCGGAAGGATGGACAGTATGGAAAATAAAATAAAAAGGGAAGNAAGTCAGTGGAACAATGGTGCATGGAGAGTGCGAGCGGAAGGATGGACAGTATGGAAAATAAAATAAAAAGGGAAGTGAATGCATTTAAGACAGCATGGCAGTCATTTCTTCAGCAGTTGAGAACTAAGCATTGTGGGATAGCCGAAGAGTGTGGTTTCATTATCACCGAACAAACCACCTCGGAGTATTGCTGGCAGTTCGGCAGCATTAGTATCAGCCAGCAGCGTAAAAGAAGATCACAGTTCGCAGTTATGCTCCCCCCTTAAGATGAGCTTCCTATATCGCGACTCTGCTGAGAGGCCCAGCACTCAGTATACTTCATTCTCTGACAAAGCGACATTGACTGGATTACCCCACACTGGTGTCGGTCGGGGAGCTATGTTTTGATGACCGACACATGCAACATTTCCACAATGTCCAACTGCGATGCTGGACCCAGTGACCAGAAAGCCACTGCAAGAGCTATGCAAGATATATTGCGGCTGCCTCAACTATCTCCGGATGAATGCTCCATGAAGGCACTAGCATCTTCGCAGTCGGCTTCTTCATAGATGCAATCGCCGATACAGAGGAGCTATAATCATTGCTTAGCGCACCTCACACATGCCACACCATGCAGACTATGTTACAGCAGTCACTAGAGGTGGACTCAGCAAGACAGGTGACTCCGCTCAGATATCCAGTGCGAACAGTGACAGTGGACGAATGCGATGATAGCTGCATAAAGAATACACTGAAGAATCTGGAGACAGACAAATTTGACTCAATTTCCAGGGTACTTGATGGAGGTCTTCGTCGGATTTTATCCAAGAAGCCAGAATTTTGGAAATGTGGACCTGAGAGCCTACTGGCCTCAACAGCAGCAGTGCATGCAGCCATGGCAACTTAGGCACCGAAAGGCAGGTGAAAGTACAACACATCCGGAAAACTGGTTAACACCGATCATGAGAGGTAAATATGGATATTATCAAGAAAAACCCAAATTATTTAATATACAAAGAAGATAAAGTGGTAATTATTGCAATAATCACAGAAAACAACTTATAAAAAACTAAAAATTTAAAGAGTGGTTCTAGACACTTGTAATATGGTTCAAAGCAATCAAGGCGACATTAAAAAGTGGCACGAGAGATTAGGAATATCAATCTTAAACATATAATGAATATCAGTGACAATAATGTTGTTGAAGGTTTAAAAGTTGATGACAATCATAGCAATTTTGCTTTCGAAGCATGTGCCGTTTTCCATATCACAAATCAGTGCGAGGAGAACTACAGCCAAGTGACTTAGTATAGAGGAATGTCTGTGGGCGTATGAGTCACACATCAGTTAAAGGTCTGAGATATTTTGTATTGTTCAAAGATTCTGCTACAAGTTTCATGCCATGTATATTTTATGAAACACAAAAGTGATTTATTGGAATTTTTCAAGAAAAATAATGCCATGTTCAGAAACAAATATACCCACAATTTAATGATCCTTCCTAAGGACAATGGAAGAGAATATATAAACGAAGCTTTCAAGGATTATATGGATAAATAAGGCATTATTCAGGAGAGTACAGCTACATACACCCCNAATATATAAACGAAGCTTTCAAGGATTATATGGATAAATAAGGCATTATTCAGGAGAGTACAGCTACATACACCCCCGAACAAAACGGACGGGCTGAAAGAGAACTACGCACTACTGTGGAGAGTGCCTGCTCTATGCTGTATACAAGAGATGTTCCTAAGATTTTGTGGGCTGTGCTGTGAACTGTGCAGTTTATATATTGAATGGAACCTCCTCAAGCCAGACACCTAACATGAGACCTTATGAGTTCTGGATTGGAATAAAACCTCAGTTGGATCATGTGAAAGTGTTTGGTAGTGCTGGGTATGTTCATGTTCCTGACCAGATAAGAACAAAATTACATAAAAAGACTGAGAAAATGATACTGGTTGGCTATGATAATACTAATTACAGAATGTATAATATAAAAACGAAACAAGTAAAAGTATAGACAAATGTAATTTTTGATAAAGATCAAGTTCCAGAGATTAGAAAGAATAAAGGCAAAAAAATATATGTTTTTATGAAGGAAAAAAAATTATTCAAAACATAAATGATGAAACTAAACTTAAATCTGAAGTGAGAAAAGAAGATGACACACTGATAGAAAGTCCATCAACTGAGAATGAAGACAACATGCACAGTTGTAACAGTGATGATCTTCCCTATGAGCCATCTCAAGAAATAGAGGATATACACTGGAGAGACAAAAAACTGGCATAGGCGTGTGTATGCAAATAACAGAGGTATGGAACCAAGCAGCATAAAGCGATACGGTTGGCAGCGCTTATGTAAGACAACAACCATCGGCCGAGTTGCTACATCGGTTACTGCTGCTACAATGGCAGTTTATCGAGATTTAAGTGAGTTTAAACGTGGTTTTATAGTCGGCGCACGNAATATATAAACGAAGCTTTCAAGGATTATATGGATAAATAAGGCATTATTCAGGAGAGTACAGCTACATACACCCCTGAAAAAAACGGACGGGCTAAAAGAGAACTACGCACTATTGTGGAGAGTGCCTGCTCTATGCTGTATACAAGAGATGTTCCTAAGATTTTGTGGGCTGTGCTGTGAACTGTGCAGTTTATATATTGAATGGAACCTCCTCAAGCCAGACCCCTAAAATGACACCTTCTGAGTTCTGGAATGAATAAAACCTCAGTTGGATCATGTGAAAGTGTTTGGTAGTGCTGGGTATGTTCATGTTCCTGACCAGATAAGAACAAAATTACATAAAAAGACTGAGAAAATGATACTGGTTGGCTATGATAATACTAATTACAGAATGTATAATATAAAAACAAAAGATGTAAAAGTATAGACAAATGTGATTTTTGATAAAGATCAAGTTCCAGAGATTAGAAAGAATAAAGGCAAAAAAATATATGTTTTTATGAAGGAAAAAAATTATTCAAAACATAAATGATGAAACTAAACTTAAATCTGAAGTGAGAAAAGAAGATGACACACTGATAGAAAGTCCATCAACTGAGAATGAAGACAACATGCACAGTTGTAACAGGGATTATCTTCCCTATGAGCCATCTCAAGAAATAGAGGATATACACTGGAGAGACAAAAAACTGGCATAGGCGTGCGTATGCAAATAACAGAGGTATGGAACCAAGCAGCATAAAGCGATACGGTTGGCAGCGCTTATGTAAGAAAACAACCATCGGCCGAGTTGCTAGATCGGTTACTGCTGCTACAATGGCAGTTTATCGAGATTTAAGTGAGTTTAAACGTGGTTTTATAGTCGGCGCACGANATCGGTTACTGCTGCTACAATGGCAGTTTATCGAGATTTAAGTGAGTTTAAACGTGGTTTTATAGTCGGCGCACGAGAGATGGGACATAGAATCTCCGAGGTAGCGATAAAATTTGGATTTTCGCTCACGACCATTTCACGAGTGTGCCGTGAATATCGGGATTTGGGTAAAACCTCAAATCTTCGACATCGCTACGGCCAGAAAAATATCGTGAACGAGCGGGACAAACGACGACTGACGAGAATTATTAAACTTGTCACCCGTTCAACCCTTTCTCAAATTTGCGCAAATTTCAATGCTGGGGCATCAACAAGTGCCAGCGTGCGAACTATTCAACGGACCATCATTGATATGGGCGTTCGGAGCCGAAGACCCTCTCGTGTACCGTTGTTGACTGCACGACACAAAGCTTTACGCCTCGCCTGGTCTAACGAGTCTCGTTTACAATTGTATCGGGCGGATGGACGTGTACGGGTATGGAGACATCCTCATGAATCCATGGACCCTACATGTCAACAGGGAACTGTTCAAGCTGGTGGAGGCTCTGTCATGGTATGGGGCGTGTGCAGTTGGCATAAAATGGAACCCCTGATATGTCTAGATACGACTCTGACATGTGACAGATACGTAAGCATCCCGTCCGATCACCTGCACCCATTCATGTCCATTGTGCATTCCGACGGACGTGGACAATTCCAGCAGGACAATGTGATACCCCACACGTCGAGAGTTTCTACCGAGTGGCTCCAGGAAGACACTTCTGACTTTAGACACTTCCATTGGCCACCTAAATCACCAGACATGAACTTTATTGAGCATATCTGGGATGCCTTGCAACGTGCTGTTCAGAAATGATTTCCACCGCCTCGCACTCTTATGGATTTGTGGACTGCCCTGCAGGATTCATGATGTGAATTTCCTCCTGCATACCTTCATACATTAGTCGAGTCCATGTCACGTTGTCTTGCGGCACTNAGGATTCATGATGTGAATTTCCTCCTGCATACCTTCATACATTAGTCGAGTCCATGTCACGTTGTCTTGCGGCACTTCTGCGTGCTCGCAGGGACCCTACACGATATTAGGCAGGTGTACCAGTTTTCTTTGTATCTTCGGTGTAGAAGCTTCTCATAATTTAAGACCGCGAAGAAACAGAAACATTGAGGCAAATCTTATTGAGTTCTCGTTGCCACAAACATTTGAAGAAGCAATGAGATGTTCACACAAGGAGGAATGGCCCAAGGCCATACAAGAAGAGCTGATGGCGCTAGAAGAATATGAAACTTGGTCTACAGTAAAAAAATTTAGGTCAGAGAATACTTACTAAATAGTGGGTTTTTGCTGTTAAGAAGGACGAGAATGGCCAAATCATACGTTATAAAGCTCGTCTGTGTGCACGTGGTTTTAGTCAAATAAAAGGGGTTGACTATCAAGGGATATTCTCTACACCCACCAGGTATGATTCAATAAGAATTATTCTTTCTATTGCAGCAAAGTATAACTTAAAAATGAAGCAATTTGCTGTGAAAACCGCATTTCTTAATGGTTATCTTAAAGAGGATATTCCAGATATACCAGGATATACCAGAGTGTGTGTAGGTTAATAATTATTATATTTTGAAAATAAATAAGTCACTGTATGGATTAAAACAGGCATCTAGGTGTTGAAACAAAAGGTTTAGTGATTTTTTAAAGAAATATCNAATAAGTCACTGTATGGATTAAAACAGGCATCTAGGTGTTGAAACAAAAGGTTTAGTGATTTTTTAAAGAAATATCATTTCATAAAATTTCAGGCTGAAAACTGTTTATATATACGACTTTTTGAAGATGTCAGTGGTCTTAATAATTTATGTTGATGATGCACTAGTAGTATATGAGAGTAAACAACTTATTAAATATAATTTATAATTTAAAACAAGAATTTACAATTAAAGAGTTAAATCTAACATATTTAGTTGGCATCGAAATAGAGAGATTAAATAATTGTACTATATTAAAATGGCGAAGTAATTACGTCAAGCAAGTAATTAAAAAGTTTTCTATGCATAATGCAAACCCTGTAAGTACTCCAGCAGTCATAAATGTTATCATCACATCGAATGTAGTTAAAGAAGTTCCAAATTTTCCAAACAGAGGCTATCGGCTCATAGTTATTTTTGTGTTTCGTTTCAAGGCCTGATATACAATTTGCTGTGATTGTTTTGAGCAGATGTGCGTATAACCATAGTCAACAGCATATNAATAAGTCACTGTATGGATTAAAACAGGCATCTAGGTGTTGAAACAAAAGGTTTAGTGATTTTTTAAAGAAATATCGTTTCATAAAATTTCAGGCTGAAAACTGTTTATATATACGACTTTTTGAAGATGTCAGTGGTCTTAATAATTTATGTTGATGATGCACTAGTAGTATATGAGAGTAAACAACTTATTAAATATATAATTTATAATTTAAAACAAGAATTTAAAATTAAAGAGTTAAATATAACATATTTAGTTGGCATCGAAATAGAGTGATTAAATAATTGTACTATATTAAAATGTCGAAGTAATTACGTCAAGCAAGTAATTAAAAAGTTTTCTATGCATAATGCAAACCCTGCAAGTACTCCAGCAGTCATAAATGTTATCATCACATCGAATGTAGTTAAAAAAGTTCCAAATTTTCCAAACAGAGGCTATTGGCTCATAGTTATTTTTGTGTTCCGTTTCAAGGCCTGATATACAATTTGCTGTGATTGTTTTGAGCAGATGTGCGTATAACCATAGTCAACAGCATATAAATGCTGTTAATCGTGTAATAAGATATCTAATTGATACTAAAGATTATTGTATTAAATATGGAGAAAGCAGTGATCTCATAGGTTATTCAGATTCAGACTTTGCAGGGGATTTTGAGACCCGTAGGTCTACTACAGGTTGCAATTTTTCAAATAAATGTAGGACCAATCACTTGGTGCAGTCAAAAACCAAAGACCATTGCTCTCTCAAATACCGAAGCATAATTTGTAGCTGCCTGTGAAGCGGCAAAATAAATACTATGGTTGAAAAAATTATTGTCAGAGTTACGTGAGAATTCTAAATGTTCTACACTATGTGTTGATAATCAGAATACTATTAAACTTATTAACAACCCTGCTTATCATAAGAGAACAAAGTATATATATGTCAAATATAATTTTGTAANATACTATTAAACTTATTAACAACCCTGCTTATCATAAGAGAACAAAGTATATATATGTCAAATATAATTTTGTAAGAGAAAAGGTGGAGCTGTGAATAAAAAAATCGAGTATGTATCAAGTAAAAATTAATTAGCAGACATGTAAACCAAGGCACTCAATATTTTGTATATCTGAGAAATAATTTTTTGTATTGCAAGTATTTTTTAAAACTAGTAATGTTAAAATTTTAGTTGGAGTATTAATATAAAAGTTTAACATTTTGTATTGTTTGAAAACAAATTGTTTAGTTGGCATAATTNAATTTTAGTTGGAGTATTAATATAAAAGTTTAACATTTTGTATTGTTTGAAAACAAATTGTTTAGTTGGCATAATTGTCACCTGTTTGTTTGGTAAAACTTTCACTAGGCGACTCCACTGTAAAATGGCGCCTTTTTAGTACAACTGTGTCTTTCTTGCTGTATCATTGTTAATGTGTTGTGAATGAAACGTTTATACTAGAAATCTCAAGTTTCATTACAGAAGAAACCCATAAACCTCAACAATTTCCATAAGGACATCTAAAAAGAGTGTTTTATATTAAGCAGCTGCAGCCAACTTGATACTGGTTCATAAGAAGTGTCACCTTTAAAAAAAAAATTATATGGCATCATAAAAGTGTCTGCCCGTGGCATTGAGACAGGCCGCGAGAATAACAAGATAATAAAAATTTTATAATACCAACTGACAAAACCACAGTGTGGTGTTCTCTCAGCTTGTGTTCTTGCTTCCATCGATTTGTGCTTGGGTTCGCTACAATTTCCAAGCTACTGCATAACTGACTGAGCCTGAAAAGAAATTTCATTGGACCACTAGGTACAAATTTGCTTTTAATAAGCTAAGGGAATTTTAAATATCCCCCAACCCCTTTTACTCATTCGGGCATTATTTCTGTCACATAATTCCCGAACATAAAGAGTATTTTCATTCGGGTAACTGATGCTTGTGATGCATGCATCGGAGCTGTTTCATCTCATATTCAGGATAAGAAGTAGAGGCCACTAGAATACTTCAGCGAAGTACTGCAAAAGCCTGAGAGATGTTAACGTGTGACATGCAGCGATCTTCTGGCCGTAGTGACGGCAAACTAACCCTTACGTCCCTATCTTGATAGCACACATTTTATTCCAGGAACAGACCACACTACATTACAGTGAGCATGTATGTAGGAGTCGAACCCTCATCATTTGTTGTATAAGTCACAAGCTATTTCTCCAAGTCTTAGATACTGTGATAAAAAAGTGATGTTAGATTTATCAATAAGAGACCAGAAATCATAATAGTTTATAAACTATAATTATTTTTTGTACTACATTAATTTCGTTTCAATACATAAATATAGAATTTGAAAAGGTCAAAAAAATTACTCGGCGACAGTTGACTGAAAAGTGAAGCACTACTATAATCGTTATTAATAGCTTGCATCGTCTAACAGAGAGAACAGCTGTGTCTTCGGTCGATAATAGTTATAGCGGCTGACTTTATTTGGCACTCAGCTTGTTGCGGAGGACGGGGTAAGGTGGGCACAATTCGCTTTCTGCTATCTCAGAAAAAGATTGTACGATTGGTTGGACAACGGTCATACCAGAATTGTATGTGGTTTTTTTATTTTTATATAAATAGTTTGTATATTAAATAAAAGCTTACATAATCATTCTCTTAGTATTGANTATGTGGTTTTTTTATTTTTATATAAATAGTTTGTATATTAAATAAAAGCTTACATAATCATTCTCTTAGTATTGAAATAATTACAAATTCGTATTCGAAAGTAAACGGAACTGCGTGGGTAATCAAGTACTTGAACACATATAGGTTTTTTAATATTGATAATAAAAACTCGCTATAGAATATTGATCAAAATACACAAATTGATCAATTAAAATATTATTACGATTTTTATAACTTGATCGGAACAAGAACATTGGATTAAGAAAATTTGGAATTAACACATAAACCAAGACGCGGTATACAATACAAAGTGTCAGATCTTTCTGTTACTTCAGCGAATGGAATAAAATTAATAATAGATGACATTTTTCACTCAGCAATAACACAATAATTAATTAAACCAAAAAAACCTTATTCAATTTTTGTGTAAAGCATACCAATCTTAAATTAAGTCTGATGAGAGACAATAATAGTGTCATAAATTGTTATATTTACAAAAACTTGTTTACAAACAGTAGAATCCATAAAAATATTAAAGAATTTAAGTTTGTTAACCAAAAGAAAAATTATTATTATTATTCCATTTTACAGGTAATTTAAATATCTTAATTTTTCCTTCTTTAATTTCGCCATTTTCTAATTTATATGTGTTTTGCANACATTAATTTCGTTTCAATACATAAATATAGAATTTGAAAAGGTCAAAAAAATTACTCGGCGACAGTTGACTGAAAGGTGAAGCACTACTATAATCGTTATTAATAGCTTGCATCAACTAACAGAGAGAACAGCTGTGTCTTCGGTCGATAATAGTTATAGCGGCTGACTTTATTTGGCACTCAGCTTGTTGCGGAGGACGGGGTAAGGTGGGCACAATTCGCTTTCTGCTATCTCAGAAAAAGATTGTACGATTGGTTGGACAACGGTCATACGAGAATTTTATGTGGTTTTTTTATTTTTATATAAATAGTTTGTATATTAAATAAAAGCTTACATAATCATTCTCTTAGTATTGAAATAATTACAAATTCGTATTCGAAAGTAAACGGAACTGCGTGGGTAATCAAGTACTTGAACACATATAGGTTTTTTAATATTGATAATAAAAACTCGCTATAGAATATTGATCAAAATACACAAATTGATCAATTAAAATATTATTACGATTTTTATAACTTGATCGGAACAAGAACATTGAATTAAGAAAATTTGGAATTAACACATAAACCAAGACGCGGTATACAATACAAAGTGTCAGATCTTTCTGTTACTTCAGCGAATGGAATAAAATTAATAATAGATGACATTTTTCACTCAGCAATAACACAATAATTAATTAAAACAAAAAAACTTATTCAATATTTGTGTAAAGCATACCAATCATAAATTAAGTCTGATGAG
The DNA here is from genome assembly GCA_002778355.1 of Clitarchus hookeri. NCBI lineage: Eukaryota > Metazoa > Arthropoda > Insecta > Phasmatodea > Phasmatidae > Clitarchus > Clitarchus hookeri. The sequence goes on along the minus strand of NQII01007854.1, from coordinate 25,837 downwards.
AGACAATAATAGTGTCATAAATTGTTATATTTACAAAAACTTTTTACAAACAGTAGAATCCATAAAAATATTAAAGAATTTAAGTTTGTTAACCAAAAGAAATATTATTATTATTCAATTTTACAGGTAATTTAAATATCTTAATTTTTCCTTCTTTAATTTCGCCATTTTCTAATTTATATGTGTTTTGCAACTATTCATTATAAATATGTTGAGGTAATTTAATTCATATTTGAATCATCCTTAAATTCATTAGTGATATAATAATGTATTGTTTTGAATTCAGTCTTCAGAATAAAATTAACAATGTAACAATATCTGTTAAGGATAAATTACATTAAATGGGTTACATAAGGGGAAACAGATAGAAAAATAACAAAAATAAATTAAAGTATCTTAATTCAAGGTACGAAAAACCAACTTAAAAAACCATTTAACTATAAAGAAAGATTACTTACAGATAGCCGAAAAGTAGCTCGAAATTAGGTAAATTAAGATAAATATTAGTAAAAATGTAGAATATTTTTAGGCAACAGAAGAGTAGCACAAATTAAATTAAATGTTATGTTGAGAAATTTTGTAAGACAGGGTATAAATAGATATAAATATGATGAATTTTAATAAAAATTATAAATATTTAACACCTGAAATAATTACAACGCAGGGATATAATCTTACCTATGTGTAACATGTGTTTTAAATATAAACTTGAAACACATAATTTTAAATCGCACTCTCCTTTATTAGATTATAAATATTCATATNATGTTTTGAATTCAGTCTTCAGAATAAAATTAACAATGTAACAATATCTGTTAAGGATAAATTACATAAAATGGGTTACATAAGGGGAAACAGATAGAAAAATAACAAAAATAAATTAAAGTATCTTAATTCAAGGTAAGAAAAACCAACTTAAAAAACCATTTAACTATAAAGAAAGATTACTTGCAGATAGCCGAAAAGTAGCTCGAAATTAGGTAAATTAAGATAAATATTAGTAAAAATGTAGAATATTTTTAGGCAGCAGAAGAGTAGCACAAATTAAATTAAATGTTATGTTGAGAAATTTTGTAAGACAGGGTATAAATAGATATAAATATGATGAATTTTAATAAAAATTATAAATATTTAACACCTGAAATAATTACAACGCAGGGATATAATCTTACCTATGTGTAACATGTGTTTTAAATATAAACTTGAAACACATAATTTTAAATCGCACTCTCCTTTATTAGATTATAAATATTCATATATATTAGCGTTAAATTTAATTGCGGTATTCTCACTTGATTGAATGAGGAGATTTGGGCGGCTCTCAACGTCGTGATTGTGAGAACCGAACTCAATCTCATAAGAAATCAATGTATGAGGTATTATTGTGATGTTCGCAATTATTTCTTCATCCAGAAAGTAGTAAGTAGTACTGGTTCAGGAATTTTTTTTTATCTGTTACGTTTAATGAAAAATTATATTTTAACATTGAAAAGATTACAAGTGGAGTTTTAGACACTTATATAAGAGACGCGTAAGTATGTGTTAATAATATATTTTTGTTCTTTTTTGTATTATTAATAGTGATTTTGAAATGAAGTTGAGCAATGCATAAAATTCTGGGCCGGGACGAACACATTATACACTATTACTCCTGTTGATGAGCTGCCCACTCTCTACATTTAGGCATACTGCAAGGCTGGATGCATACGATACTATCGGCAACTGTGCCCTCACTACGCGTTCTTAATCATCTTATCCCCAAAAGTACAACAAAAAATTTTTTTTTATTGGGTGTTTACTAATTTAATGCAGAACTTATACTGATTTTCAAAAGTCCTTAAATATTAACCATTGATAACAAGTCCCTAATTTGACCACTTGTTATTTGTTGGCGGTTTATATGTATATATACACCACACAAAATACACATTCACTGTAATGATAACTGTTGCTGTTTACTTTAATTAGTTTGTATTAATGTAAATGATTTGGAAAAAGTAGAATGAACATGTATTTTCGGATAAGATGCTTTACTTGTAATGATTTACAAAAATACGTAATTGATAATTTGTGTATTCTTTCCGGTATTAATGCCTGATTTTTCAACACAATATTATTACAAGAAATATTACTAAAACTACTGACCCAACAAAACCGTTTGAGTGTTAAAAAAAATTTGCTAACTGCTCTTACCTGACACCGTCATATCCATGTATTCCATCTCGGCTATAGCGTCGTACGTCACTTCTGAGTTGTGTTTGTCGAGAACTGTCTGTATCTCTCTTCGTAACTTGTCTTGAATGGTAGGGTTCAAAGCCAACTCGTAGAGGGAAAATGATATGACGGACGAAGAAGTTTCGAATCCAGCCCCTATGAATATAAGGGCTTGAGCTACGAAGTCATCTTGCTCTAGTTCTGTAAAATAATTTAAATTAAACATTTCTGCAATGCTTAGAATAAGAACTAACGACACCATTTTTATCAACACTACATGGCTTGCCTCAGGTTCCAGAAATAAATGGCTTTACCAATTATATATAATTATTTAATTCCTATAACAAATCGATTGAAGAATATCCTTATATGTCCATTTAAAAATGGAAATATTTCAATTTTTAAAATATTAACTTTGTTGAAGTAATTTTGAATATGCTTTATAACAAAACAATTAGAAGTTATTTGGAAATATATATTTAATTACAGATAAAATATTTTTTCTTTTTAAGGTGAAAGTTCGGGTTTCATGAAATTAATCACCATCACATAAAACAAGGGATATAACACAAATAAAATTGTAATTATAATTTTAGTACTTACTGATATCTCCTTTGTCGTTTCTGATGTTTTTGATCTCATTGTATCTGTTATCTAGCTTTATTTCTTCTAAATCATTTGCATCTTCAGCTTGGACTTCGCCCTCATCCTTCATCATCATCAGTATATCCACAAAGTCTTTGCGGACTACTTTGTTCTTCTTTCGATAGTCAACAACATCCCAAAATGTCTTGCGAGCGTAGGTGTCGATTTTTTCGTCGTAAACCTTTACCCCCAACAGATTTATCAGCCATGGCGCATAAATACTTAGAGTGGTGAAAAGCAGCTGAACTCGTGTTCGTTCGAATATCTTCCTCGTTATTGATCGGAATTCACTATTGGGATCTGCAAGGGAGTTTGCATTTACTCCGAAGGCGCACGATGCTATGACGTCGGTGGAATACCTGGCCACTGTGTCCTTCACAACACACTTTCCTGACAAAAATAAATACATTATTTGTGAATGACAAGAACTAAATACAAATTTTGATAAAATTTAGGCAAATTTCTTGTTTGCAGATAAACGTTATTTAAAAAATGTATATGCATTTTCATAAAAATTTATTAAAAGTTGTAATTGTAAATGGCATAAGGCTATTGAAATAAAATATAAATCAAAATTTCTTAAAATCTGGTCTATTTTTACAAATTTATTTTATTTCTCACGTATACGCTCTACTTTACACATGAATTTAAATGAGAATATAGGATTGAGATAGCATTTAATACGTTCCATAAGAAGAGAATGGGACATCGAGTTTTTAAGCGTCATGCTTACTCTATTACTTTAAATGGTTTAAAAATCAGATTGTTGAACTGTCGGTTGGTTATATGTTTGTTAGGCGAATCTAGATATTTATTTTGGAGGAAGGGGCTGTTATAAGTCAGGTTTATTCATAAGTACATGTTAAATACTTGAATATATAGTAGATAAGTGAAAGCATATATATACATATAGTGAGTCGTTAATGTATGCTAACCCGGCGTGACCGGAATTATCAGGACAAACAGCTAGGGAAACATATATACGATATAGTGCTTCAAGTGATTTCATAGGGCTGTGAAATCCCTGGAACGGTAAATTGGAAACCACTGGCAATTATGCATTGACATTTGGCATTCAGGAAAATGTTTACAGGGGAGACTGTCACACAAAACGGCCTTTCGGAGACTACACCCCTTCATAAATAAAATAGGGGTTGACACCCTTTAATAACTTAGAACTCCCTATCCCTGCAATTGAAGAAATTTCGCACGACTTATTAGTAATCAGCATTAAATAAGCAATAAAAAATGTCACCTTGGAAGTATTCAGTTATATCTAAGGTTTTCTGGAAAATCGCATTTTAAATTGTACAGTAAATTATTGGTTGCTTCAGAGGTAGACAGCCAGTACCACTGTTGTGCATGACATGTGAACTATAACCTGGCTAATGTTCCTATCATATAAATATAAGTTTAAAAGATGGTAGATGGCTGAATAGTTGCTTAGAATTTTATAACTCTGCACTTGAAGCAATTAGAAATTGTCAAGATAATATCAGCAATAAAATAGTTCACATTTGTAGTATGCGCAAATACTGACATTTAAAGCAGAAATCACATNTCAAGATAATATCAGCAATAAAATAGTTCACATTTGTAGTATGCGCAAATACTGACATTTAAAGCAGAAATCACATACTTAGCTGTTCGGTACGTTAATGGATTCCTGGGAGTTTGGCAATCTGGAAATTCATTATGGTAAAACACAGACCAACTGACAACCTGGTTCAGGTTTTGTTCTGAATGAAGGTAAATGCCAANAGAAATTCATTATGGTAAAACACAGACCAACTGACAACCTGGTTCAGGTTTTGTTCTGAATGAAGGTAAATGCCAAATTAGAAAATGGCGTTAGTGTGGGGTAGCCCAAAACTACTGACATCGGTTTCGAGTATCAGTGATGATTTTTTTCTAATGCGAAGAGTTTACATATTATCCCAGTTCAAAACACCCGTCTCCATACATGAACGAATACGATGATCAAAATAATAGCGCACATTCTGCAACTTACCAGGATTAGACTCTACTGTACAGCATGCATCTTCAATACATTGCCAGAGATCCTCCACATTGTCCACGTCAGTTCCATACACCTGGGACTTCAAGTGACTCAACAAGTAGAAGTAGAGTTTAGGTTCGGTAAACTGGATGGCCAATCCACTGACCCACTTCGTCCAATCGAACACGCTTGGCACCACACATCTATATAATACCTTGCTGTGCGATTGAAGTGGGCTGGTGCACCATCGTGCATATACCACATGTCTTCTCGTAGAAAAAATAGTAAATTTTCAAGAAGTTGTGGTAAGTCGTCGTTCAAACGCCGATGAACTGAAGGGAATGCACGTCCAACTGGTAAATGTCGAGTTGGAAACTTTTCAGCGTATCCNCGTTCAAACGCCGATGAACTGAAGGGAATGCACGTCCAACTGGTAAATGTCGAGTTGGAAACTTTTCAGCGTATCCATGAAAGACAGTCCCTTTATTATACATAATTTCACTATTGGTTCACAGCATGTCCATCAGTTCATTACTACACTCCATCGCACACGTTGTGAACAACTGTCTGCTGTGTAATCTACCAACGCAATGCTAGCAGGCGGGCAATACCGTCGCCTCTTGGTACGGCAACAGGAACCAATGTAATGGGACACTTGCCCGCAGTAGTTTCTCAGTGGTCCAATCTTATATACCTGATGCCTTAGGACAGGGTTATTAGCTAGTATATCAGTTCATACGTATAGCACGATAGTGGTACAGGGCCTACCGCCCAGGCAACCATTAATATGCTTTCCANCGTTCAAACGCCGATGAACTGAAGGGAATGCACGTCCAACTGGTAAATGTCGAGTTGGAAACTTTTCAGCGTATCCGTGAAAGGCAGTCCCTTTATTATACATAATTTCACTATTGGTTCACAGAATGTCCATCAGTTCATTACTACACTCCATCGCACACGTTGTGAACAACTGTCTGCTGTGTAATCTACCAACGCAATGCTAGCAGGCGGGCAATATCGTCGCCTCTTGGTACGGCAACAGGAACCAATGCAATGGGACACTTGCCCGCAGTAGTTTCTCAGTGGTCCAATCTTATATACCTGATGCCTTAGGACAGGGTTATTAGCTAGTATATCAGTTCATACGTATAGCACGATAGTGGTACAGGGCCTACCGCCCAGGCAACCATTAATATGCTTTCCAACCTGACATGTGTTTTTTCAGGAAACGGTAGGTAATAGCAAGTACTACTAAGGCAAACTTTTTTATTGATTTTTTAATGTTCATTGCATACACGTCATTTAAAATTGCTTCAAGCGAAGAGTTGCAAATTCGAAGTAATTGGAGGCTCCTAAAACATATTTAATTTATTAACTGTTGTACTCTCGGTAACACGGATCTGTATAGCAATCTGCCATGTAAACTTTTTCCTGTATGCCAATTTTAGTTTCTTAGTCGCAAGTGGTTTCCAATTTATCGTTGCATAGCACATTTCCAATTCCAAATTTTCAGGACTTCTACCACCATAAGATATCACTTTAAACACTATGTCGTATATATGTTTCATTAGTTATTTGTCCTAAGAATTCCTTTCACGCAGGGTTAGCACACATTAACATATCACCTATTATATATATATATATAGACACATATACACAAGAACGCCCATGCTTGCTATTTTTAATGAACAGTTAACGAATACAAAATATGGTAATGCAGAAAATTTAATCAAAATATAATACAAAATTTACAAAATTTTTGGATATATATTTCATTTCTTGCTCTTTAAAATTATACACACATAATTTCTTAAGAAGAAAGATGGAAGATTTTGAGTGATGAAGTAAAATAAACAAACAAGTTAATTACCCTTGTAAATATTATGCACGTCGTTCTTTATGGGCAGCTCAATAACACAAAAAATATAATAAAGTTAAATTTATTACAGAAAACGTTAAAATTGCCCAGCATGCCATAATGAATGCGCGTGTTTAAGAAAAATTACAGAAATTCCAATACAATTGTAACTCGGCATTTCTTCACATCTCATGCTATCAGCTTCAAATAAAAATTGTATATGTGCAAACGTAAATTTATAAATTAAATTTAAAATAAGAATACTATCAACGAAACAGTGACTAAATTTATATCATGCATTCTCTCTTGTAAACTCAGTTTATTTTCAATCACTAACTAATAAACGTTCTCTTAAATGCAACAACACTTCAAGCCATACAATGCTGGTGTTTCGCCTTTAAGAAAGCTAAAAATGTTTTACATATGTCCCTTTATATTAATACGCATTTTCGCATTGTCACAATTCCTCCATGAGAGACAGAATGGCTGCTCAATACAAACTTCGTCAACAGTACAAGGCGATACTATCCTGGGAACTGATAACGTATGTCACAAGCTTGATGAAGGAGGGAAAAATAAAGTGGCTACTTGAGCATGGTATCGTCTCCTTTACCCCCACATTGAAAGTATCACCATAGAGGAACAACCGATACTCAAATAAAAGAACTGCGATATAACTACAAATATTGCTCTGGGGACTAGGGAGACACCTGTGGTTTTGTATTGGTGTGTGCAGGGTAGATAATATCAGTCACTCTCAGCGACAGTTACCAATGTTTCCTGTCATATTACATTGTCCATGGCCAAGAGCACAAATGTGTATTGTGCTTTCACAGTAATAGCTGGATTCTGGTCAATTTTCGGAGCCTAATTGGCAAGATGTAGCCAGTGGTTCACTTACTGAATAGCGCAGATACGTAAATGCACGAAGCTAATTATAGTGTAAAATGGAATAGTTATAGGTTTTATAAACTTAGTACTGTGGACAAAAGCAATTGAGATTTTTGTAATTCAAAAGATTTTGCTTTTTAACAATGATAATAACCTGGTTAGGAGAAAAGTGAACTAGCTAAATATGCTTTCAAATATCATGGGATATACTTTGTGAAATATTTATCAATTTGTTTGTAAATTAATAAACTTCAAATACGGGGACAGTCTGCATTACAATTACGTAAAAAAATGAATTTACACAATTTCAATCGAGACGTAAACAGAATTTACTTTGAATGTGAGATGTCTCGAAGGAAAAAATACGAGTAAAGCAGTCTTGATAATCCAGAATGTGTGACTTATATAATCATACAAACCTTTTTTTACAAGAGCAAATTTCATTAGCACTTGAAGTATTCTTTAAAATATTTAACTCTCTACTTACTCTTACATATACACTTATGTGTGGTCAAAATACTAAACTCATATGCGATAATTATCAAACAACTTACTGGGTTTAGAACTTAGCGATCTGGCGCAGAGGTCAAATACTAGCCGTGCATTCGGGAGTAAAAAAGGTCCGAATCTCATGTTTACAATTACAGTTTCCCTGAAATAACTTCGTCGCTCCTGCACGACTCCTTCCCTAATTCTCTTGAAATGTTTTACTATTTTATGTCTCCGTCACTAATGCCTTTGGTTTCTACGAGACTTAAAGTAAAAATCAAAACAAGAACTTCTTTAGCTAACGATTACACCACTTCTATACACTATACACAAACATTAGTGCTCAGTCTTGGAAACTACAGCATATGTCACCAAGTCCGTGTAACACGTGAGNAACACCTGACTTGCAATTGCTACTAAACAAATGGGAAAGCAGTGCCTGTGCAGCTTTAGTTACTTCAGTTTAGGGAGATGGATGTGCATCGGGNGTACCTGCGCGATTGTTCTGTCGTTGGTGGCAAGAAAAACCTATTGACACCGCTGACACTAAAATCATACTAACAATCATCATTCTGCATTTGCCATGCTAGCGTTGGTTGGAAATGATTGGATGGTGATAATTATATTTGCTGTAAAATAATCTGCTTAGTTAATTTATATGAAATGCATTTATAAAAACCACAAAGAAGGAAAACATTTATTTAAAAGAAAAAGCTCAGAAAGGGGAGCGGTGCCAGAACCTCCCCCCCCCCTCCATTCCGGGAACACAATCAAACACAATATTCACAACTGCACAGGTTGTGTAGTGAAACTTTATAATTATTTTTAATTACCTGATACAGTAAATTCAAAGTGATCTCTGAAATAAATATATATTACCTTTTGCCATATCCTTATCAATGCAAGGCAGCAACTGCTTCCCGCACTCGTTGATAAGATAAAACATCTTCTTTATCTTGCCGGACGTAAATGTGGGTGTGAGTTTGACCCTCATGTTTCTCCATTTCCAGCCCTTCAGAAAGAACAAACTTCTGGACAGCAAAGGACTGGCTGTTTTCGAAGGCTCGATGGACCGGTCCAGGAAAGAATGCGCATCTTTTACCATGACATTCCTTAATACATCAAGGTCACGGACCAACAGGATGGGCCTTTTGAAGGAGAATAATCCCACTNGACCTGTCCAGGAAAGAATGCGCATCTTTCACCATGACATTCCGCACCACATCAAGGTCACGAACCAACAGGATGGGCTTTTTCAAGACGAATAATCCCACGACCTTGTGACTGGGGTTGTCGTCGTACACTCTCTTGAGGCACTGACCAAGGTGCTCCCTCTGCATGATCACATCACCGATGTTCCCCAAGATTGACGTAGGCTGTATATAGTGGACACATCTTCTCTTCCAGTATTTGAAGGCGTTGGTGAAGTACAGATATACAGCGACCAAGCATGTCGCAATAGCGACTACAATGTCAGCTGCTACATAGCTNAGGCGTTGGTGAAGTACAGATATACAGCGACCAAGCATGTCGCAATAGCGACTACAATGTCAGCTGCTACATAGCTGAATATAACTGCCATTGTGTTCAGTTATATTTATTACAGCGCCTGCAAGCAAAAACAGAACGCATATGTCGCTTATTAATTTGCAAAATGCTACATATATAGGCAAATAACAATATTATTCTGTTGAATATATTCAGTCATATCAATAAATATGAAAAATTATTTTCTCCATGTTAAACCTCTGACTGCTGAATGCACTCAGAGGTAAATCAAAAATGCACCATACGAAATATAAATGATAACTCACTTGTTATTTTGTGATCTTTGAAAGACATTTCATGGTAGAATAGTTAGAAAGTGAGAGTCTGTAGTGCAGAACAGTTCAGTAGTTCACTGTAACTTTTAATCGTATTCTGATGATTTAATACATTTAGCTATGACTGAAGTAGTTTCTTAAATGGTGTAATATACCAGTGGAAATTAGATGGTCAGGTTATACAAATCTTTGAAAAATAATATTAAAATATCACAAGGTTCTATTCACGTGAAGCTTAAGTAATTATGTTGTAGTGCAACTAGTATTATCTTTATTTGTGAGCTTCACAGTTAATAATATCACTTTCCGTAACAGCACATTCACCTGGTNGTGCAACTAGTATTATCTTTATTTGTGAGCTTCACAGTTAATAATATCACTTTCCGTAACAGCACATTCACCTGGTTTTCAAACCATATTTTACAAGATTACGCAAAGTGTTATTATGGTTTCCATTGCAAGGAGTTCTATAGCAGTGTTAAACAGTAGGCAACTTTTCTAATCGTCGTAGTTTTCAGGATGTTATTTTCGTAAATCAATCCACGTGCAAAGAGGTGAAGTTATTTAACAGCATTTATAATTGTCAGCCTATTGCCAATCAATGTCATGCTAAAGAGGCAGCATTCTGATAAACCTACGTCCAAACACACAACAGTTATATTTTCAACAAGTGTTACTTCTGGCAACACCTTGCACTGTGTCTCTTTCTCAAACTGACTACTTGAAATTATGGATATATCGTGCCAAATTGATTAATAATAAAAACTTTGAGTTTCTTCATCACATTAAATATTAGAGCAACACTAGATATTTAAAAGGTAAAAAAAAAAAATAGTAAATGTACTGTAGCTAGACAGATGGATAAACACAATATAAAATAATTATGAATAGATCTCACCAGAACATAAAACGGAACCAACAACCGAAGTATTTTACCATTAAAAATAATAGTGTCAGCAATTGGCACGCGAAGTGGTGTGATATTTAAGTTAAACTTTATCTGTACATTAATAGGTATATATATATTAAAAACTCATTATACTCGGTGCCTGTTTGTTTGTATGCGGCCAGAAATGTATTACCTATGCACAAAAAATGTTCTTTATCTTAAGGGAATTCTCGGTGGCCTTGTTCTCTACGGCAAGGAGGCTGGCCGGCGANTGTTCTTTATCTTAAGGGAATTCTCGGTGGCCTTGTTCTCTACGGCAAGGAGGCTGGCCGGCGATGATTCGCGCCTAGTTCCTGATATGACCTACGCTCTCAGCACCCAGTTACAAAGTGGTTCATAGTCCATTGTAGTTAAGAGGTCCTGTCGTCTTGATTCTTTATGTATAACAATTGTGTTACCTAAATTTGTAAATTTACAACCATTTATATAACATTTTTTGTGCATGGCAACTGTTTTTTCGTAGAAATATTACACACACTTCAAACATTTTCGTGATATTGTGGTAAAGTACTGTTAAGAATAAGCCATGTTTCTTCGTAAATTCAGGGACGGTTAATGTACGTCGTTAACACATATTCCCTACATGCAGGGAAATATTTGTGTAACTTAAAAAAAACTTGCTCGTGGTCATTAACACAAAGTTCCGAGGTAAGTATTACATGAATGTGAAATTTTGCGGGAATCTGTTGAGCAGTTCCTGAGATATCGCTTATTTAGTTTATTTATTTGACTTAATGTTCCTGGCCATGGCGTATTACAGAATGTCTGATAAAAGAAGTAACAAATCGCTCTACTCACTACTCGNTAATAAAAACTTTGAGTTTCTTCATCACATTAAATATTAGAGCAACACTAGATATTTAAAAGGTAAAAAAAAAAAAATGGTAAATGTACTGTAGCTAGACAGATGGATAAACTCAATATAAAATAATTATGAATAGATCTCACCAGAACATAAAACGGAACTAACAACCGAAGTATTTTACCATTAAAAATAATAGTGTCGGCAATTGGCACGCGAAGTGGTGTGATATTTAAGTTACACTTTATCTGTACATTAATAGGTATATATATATATATATTAAAAACTCATTATACTCGGTGCCTGTTTGTTTGTATGCGGCCAGAAATGTATTACCTATGCACNTATATTAAAAACTCATTATACTCGGTGCCTGTTTGTTTGTATGCGGCCAGAAATGTATTACCTATGCACAAAAAATATTGTTTATCTTAAGGGAATTCTCGGTGTCCTTGCTCTCTACGGCGAGGAGGCTGGCCGGCGATGATTCACGCCTTGTTCCTGATATGACCTACGCTCTCAGCACCCAGTTACAAAGTGGTTCATAGTCCATTGTAGTTAAGAGGTCCTGTCGTCTTGATTCTTTATGTATAACAATTGTGTTACCTAAATTTGTCAATTTACAACCATTTATATAACATTTTTTGTGCATGGCAACTGTTTTTTCGTAGAAATATTACACACACTTCAAACATTTTCGTGATATTGTGGTAAAGTACTGTTAAGAATAAGCCATGTTTCTTCGTAAATTCAGGGACGGTTAATGTACGTCGTTAACACATATTCCCTACATGCAGGGAAATATTTGTGTAACTTAAAAAAAACTTGCTCGTGGTCATTAACACAAAGTTTCGAGGTAAGTATTACATGAATGTGAAATTTTGCGGGAATCTGTTGAGCAGTTCCTGAGATATCGCTTAATTAGTTTATTTATTTTACTTAATGTTCCTGGCCATGGCGTATTACAGAATGTCTGATAAAAGAAGTAACAAATCGCTCTACTCACTACTCGCAACAAGTACTGTCAGAATAGCCAGTTATTTGAAAATGGAGAAATGATTCGGTATTTATGGAATTGTAATCGGAACGGCCATACTGTCGCCATTTTTATACACTTGTTTTGTATACTAAAATGGTATGGGTATTTTTTGAGTGGCTTGACATGTAATTTATTCTCCAAAATTGGCACCATAACATTTTTATATTGAGAGCACCGTCTGCAAACCTAGAGGACCAATGACAACATGAGTCTCTGAGTTTAATTCTTACAGCGTAGAATGTTAAAGTACCAATGCGTAGTTATGTGCCTGAAGCATAGCTCTAACAGTGGGTGCAACACTAATGTATAATTGCCTCAGGGAGATAATTATATTCGTGCCTTAGTAATTACCGTTTGTTACATTGCCATTAACTCAACGCACATGAATAAATCCATCTACACAGGCGTATTATAAAGTTTGCAAAGATAGTGTTATAAAAATAGCAAGATGTGTTTTATGAAATACAAGGTATTACCCGCGATATTATCCGCGTGGAATTCGTGTATTCGGAACATTTTTTTAATTTGCGAGTATGTCCTTAAAATATATTACATACTACAAAAACCGAAGGTGTAATAAAATGCAAGTCCAAAAATTAGACGAATGTGGCTTTTAAGTATGGAATTTTATATTTGTAACTTACCNTTTAAGTATGGAATTTTATATTTGTCACTTACCATGTCAACATCAAAGTAAGGATTTCTACAATACTTCTTTTTATAAAATATCCTTTACAATTTTGGAGGACGACAACAAAACTACCAGGAGCAAGCTTNAAAACCGAAGGTGTAATAAAATGCAAGTCCAAAAATTAGACGAATGTGGCTTTTAAGTATGGAATTTTATATTTGTAACTTACCGTGTCAACATCAAAGTAAGGAGTTCTACAATACTTCTTTTTATAAAATATCCTTTACAATTTTGGAGGACGACAACAAAACTACCAGGAGCAAGCTTNAAAACCGAAGGTGTAATAAAATGCAAGTCCAAAAATTAGACGAATGTGGCTTTTAAGTATGGAATTTTATATTTGTCACTTACCATGTCAACATCAAAGTAAGGATTTCTACAATACTTCTTTTTATAAAATATCCTTTACAATTTTGGAGGACGACAACAAAACTACCAGGAGCAAGCTTACAAACGAGCACAGCATAAAATTGACAATGAGAAAAACAGTCGTGCATCAAGTTAACTCCTACAAATTTGAGAATTTGCCCCTGCCACTTATTTATCGTCATCACGAAGCACACTTTTGGAATAATCTGTAGTTTCTTGAATCCAAAAGGGAGGTAATTCAGAATCAATGGAATACACGGCACAAACACTGTTTGTCTCTGAGACTAAGTTAAAATAGTGGCCTCGACTACATTACGAAGTAGAGCTTTGATTTGTACGCTAGTACCGTTGCAGAGTTTCGGTGGCTTCTAATTTCTGAGCAACATAACAGGTGTGCCCACACGCAGTATAAGTCTATGGTATAGGAGACCCGGTTGATTTAGGTTGTCTAAAATTACACTAGGTAATGAACTGCTTTGACTTTATTCACCACTGTGTCTATTGAATTGTATACAATTTATTCCCTTTCGAATGATTTCAGCAACATGTCATAGATGACCGCTGGTTGGTCGTGTTTTTGGGCCTGTGTGGTTCATTCACACAACCATTTTATAGGCTTGTTCTGTATATAGGCAACATCTAGATACCTTGGTTCTATCGGTTCCGGAACTATAGTCACAATAGTGCACACATTATTGTGATTGCTGTTATGTCGTCTATTTCTGTATAACCGCTGTTTCCTAGTATGAGCAGGAGGTCTGAAAATTGACCGACAGGCCCTTCATCTCTCAGATGAGCTCTCTTATTTTTGGTAAGTTTTAGCACATTAACCTAGGGCCACCAAAAATATATCTCGAGGCACGCCTTGATTTCACCGCGACGCGTTTCTCTCAGCCCCACTGGTAAAGTTTGGCGAAAATCTCCTGAAAGCAACACTGGCACACCGCCCATTAAGTTATTATTACTCCTTATGTCCTGCCTAGTCCTATTTGAAGCTTCAATGCCTATACAGTGCGTCATAGCACTTTCATCCCAGACTACTANATGTTATTATTACCCCTTATGTCCTGCCTAGTCCTATTTGAAGCTTCAATGCCTATACAGTGCGTCATAGCACTTTCATCCCAGACTACTATTTTAGTGTTTTGAATAATTTTAGCAAGTTTACTCTGTTTTACAATGTTGCACATGGGAGTGTCTATATGTGTCACGTTAAGTAGCAACTTGAAGGCAGCATGCGCAGTCTAACACCCTTCCAGCAGTGTAGCAGCGATCTCAGAAGAATAGCTAAGGCGATGCAGCGAGTCCTCCTTACTTTTGCGAAGAGCAAGTTAATGGGGTAGGTTTTACAGGTGTCACCTGGAGCATCTAAGAATGTAATCTGTCACTCCTTTGCCGTTACACTTGTGATTTTTTTCTTAGTAAACTGATTTCTGCTCTGATAATGAGTTCTGTTTGTTACTTACCAACCTTTCTAAGTCTAGTACATTATAGTTAGTTTCCCTCATTTATTCTCTGTTTTCTTAAGGTTGTGGCCTGCTTGGTTGAGGCAAGGTGTACTCTATTAGATCACATATACCTAATTCTTAGGCCGCTTTCTCAATTTCCGATAGGAAATTATTGAACACCTCATCTCTTAAGTGTTCTAAATTGTCTTCTACCTGCCTCTCAATCTGACGTTTAAAGTCTTCTTACAGATATTCTTTGAATTGATTACATATACTTAATGGATTTGATAGTTGACAAAACACCAACATAATTGTGCAAATCTCTCACATCATAAACAGCGATCGACTAAGAGCAGCATTTTCCAGTGCTGCATGCTAGTGTTGATCGTCTTCAAGCAACCCTAAAATCTTGCAACGTGTTTGTAACGTAGAAGGTACCACGCCATTTAATGCTCTTAATGCTTCAAATAATGTTGGGGCCCGCACTGCTTGGAGAAACATACGGAGTTCGAAGTACTCCGTATTATTTGGGTGTACCGTCTATACACTGCCTAGAGCATGTTCTTTCCTGACAATTCGCTATTGACCGACATTAATTTCTCGTTTCTTCCTTTTGAATTTAAAATTGCTTCAAAGGTAGCATGCCAGTACCTTGGGATATAAGAGGGTTTTCGCAAAGTTATTTACTTGAAATAATTTGAAAAAGACATAAGCTTAGTTTTTGGTGTACTGATAATTAATCGGCGAGGTTTTATTGATTAAAATATACCCTTTGGCAAATTTTATAAACGAACAGCGAGGTGGAACACAGCGAGGAATCGCTCAAGAATCGGAAACCCGAGAATCTGTTACACTGCCTCCTTATATAAAGACTACTTATTTACTTTCCACTCTCGTATATTTCACTTCATCTTTTTCGTTCTCTAGAGTAAAAGTAGCCTCGTCAGTCACTTTATATACAAATTTTTAAACATATTTTATCAATTTCACTGAGTTATATTTTACGGCATTGATATGAGCGTTAAACGTTCTTGAAAGGACAGGATTATAAGGAATCAACCAGCGGTTGTCAAGATCTACTACATTATGTTTACAGTAAAGCCGCCTTCGTCTGGGGAACGTCTTCTGGACTGTGGGTAGTCATAGTCACCAGTCTGTGTCTCTGTGTAGAAGTCTGGGATACCTTTTACTGCAAATTTCTGCCATTCAAATGAATACATATAGTATCGTGCATCCCCGAATATTGTCCCTTGGTCAATATTTCAATCATCTTATAAATTTTGTCATGGAACATCATAGCAGTTACATTCGGTCGATTATTTTGTGATGTCTTCGTCCCGGGGGTTGCATGCAAAGTAAATAAAAGATCAGGGCAACCATAATGTGGAACATTTGTCATGGCGTCTTGGGTTCGCTCGTGCATGCATCTCGGTCTACCGGTGAATGAGGATGGCAGCAGCACTACTTGACCCAACTGATCAGCGTCAACATCTTGCCTGCAAACTGTGTCGTTAAGATGAATATAACTATCTCAATTTACTTTGCCTGGTTGTTTCTAATAAAGTTTACCCTTTCTGCCTCTATTTTCGCATATTCATCCGCTTTATATTGCCTGAAAAGAGCAAAGTCTTATACCAGGGAGTTTTCCACCCCTTCCATAATCATTATACGATAAGAATAAAAGCTATCTCCAGGAACAGTATTTCACATAAGCAACTTGGTCCTGGGAATACGCTGCGGTATGCAAATTGAGAAACCATCCCCTCTATTACAAAACAATAATGAATATTTTAATGCATCATAAGATCTATGAATTTCATTTATTTGATGTAAAAAGGTAATGCGACTTTCTAATATAATATCGCGTTGTTCAAATTGCTGTCCTAACATCGCCAAAGCAACGTCATTGTTCATGGGGGCAATACCACGGCATAAACCGGATTCAGACGTTTTTTTCCAGCATGGATAACTACTTTAATAGTTTAACAGAAGGAAGGAAACTTACAAATATTACTCCAAGTCCTTTATGTAGGGGTTGACGTCGTGTAGTATTTTATGTAGTTGTCTTAGTCTGGGTAGTTAGAGCGTCTTAAATTTGCTTCACTTTTATCTTCACCAACGAAATATATCTGAAGAAATATGGATTTTTATCCAGGTTCTGGTAAAAAACATCCAAATAAATTATAGATCTTCCCCTGGATATTGAAGTTTGGCATTAATCCATTTTCTGTTACTTGGTTTGCACCAGATAACGTAATTGGGAAGCAATTTTTATATTGGTGGATGTTAACCACAAAATGTAGTTGATGGGGGTGCATATCCATTAACAAACTGTAAAGGGTTCAGGATGACTACGTAACAGTTTGAGTTGGACATTTCCACTACAACATTTTCCAGCAGTTTGAGCCTTCCCAATAGTGCATTGCACCGCTGAAAACCAAAGGTGCTTTGCCATAGTTGTGTCCNAGAAATATGGATTTTTATCCAGGTTCTGGTAAAAAACATCCAAATAAATTATAGATCTTCCCCTGGATATTGAAGTGTGGCATGAATCCATTTTCTGTTAATTGGTTTGCACCAGATAACGTAATTGGGAAGCAATTTTTATATTGGTGGATGTTAACCACAAAATGTAGTTGATGGGGGTGCATATCCATTAACAAACTGTAAATGGGTTCAGGACGACTACGTAACAGTTTGAGTTGGACATTTCCACTACAACACTTTCCAGCAGTTTGAGCCTTCCCAATAGTGCATTGCACCGCTGAAAACCAAAGGTGCTTTGCCATAGTTGTGTCCNCTTTCCAGCAGTTTGAGCCTTCCCAATAGTGCATTGCACCGCTGAAAACCAAAGGTGCTTTGCCATAGTTGTGTCCGTAAACGGAATTTCGCGAACGTAATAGTCAGAGAACGATTAAAGGTAACGCAAGATGACGGCCACGTGGTAACCGCGGGCTGGGCAAACATTAAGTTAATATTTATTTTCAAATTTTGATGGCGTGTGACAAAGCCTGCATGATTTCGCTTGTGCCTAACGGCATTTGCATGCACCTTTCTCCTGAGCGATATTTGTGTTAGAATCAATTATTTTAAAATTTTTATATCTTATTTAGATTTTTTATTTTGTTTTCTAACATCTGTAGGATCTTGCTCACTCATTAAGCGACATGTGACATTTGTGTTGGTATGCCATATTTACTTGCAGGGGCCGTGGAAGTACCTACGCCGTACGGCAAAACTGTATCTAAAACGTTTGGAGGCGAAAAACCAAACCAGATGACTTTTCGTTTGGTAAAACATATCGTTGAAAAGGGAGCCTCCTATTTACCACCAATACAAAAAGGAAACGTTATCTCTAATGATTTGGAAATGTTTGCCAAGAAACGAAGCCATGGAACATTTGTGTTTGCAAAATGTATCTGAGGGAAGGGGGTTTCCTATAGCCTACCCATACCAAATATCAACGCTCTATCTGTAACGGTTGGCGATAGAAAATCCTTTGGGGCAGTTGCCCGTCAATGTAGGGGGGACCAAAATGGTCATTCATGAATCCCCTCCCGGCCAACCATCGATACGCCATCGTTCACAAGCCTAAATTGCATAACCAAAAATTTTGGGTCATTTGGCCACAATACCTCCTGGAAGGTGGTGGTTGGAGGGAGTGACCAAAACCTATGCTCATCCCTCTTATTAAATTGTTTACAGTACTTTCATGAAGATTCGAATTAATAGGAACATCTAATATTTTTTCTCCATACACAATTTGAACACCAATTCCAATCCTTAAGGGGTTTGATTTAGAAAAATGCCATCTTGGTGTGTTCCTACATTACATAATGAATGTTTCCTCCAAATTTCATGTTTGTATGACCAATGATTGAGGCTAGGCGTTGATATGTCTGTCAGTCAGTCATATTCCTTTGTATATGTGAATATACAGAACTTATAATCTCCAAATAAAAGAAAAAAGGTCCTTTTAATATTTTATAAAGGTTTTTGTGTTTTCTTTTCTCATTATTGGCCTTATTATTTGTATGTAAGAATTTTCCAAATCTGCTTAATAATTTGTATTTTTTTTGGAAGCACCAGAAATAAGATCTATTCAGCGTAAGTTTATTAAACAATTTACAATCCGGAAGTAATTCAATTATATAAAATAAAATATATTAATTATTTTGTTTTAGATGTATAGAATTTTTGCGAAAACGTATTTCGATTATACAAAATATTTGAGGAGTTCGATTACACTATATTTAATCTAATTTATCTTAAAACTCAAACCTAAACCTTGCTATCAGAGAGACTTAAAAAATGACTGAAAATTCACCAATTTCGGTACATCACTAATTCCCTTAGTTTTTTTTTTTTTTTTTTTTGTTCCTGCAGTAACAGTTTGAAAGCTTTAATTCCTCAAGAGCTGTTTACATTTACTACCGAAAAGCTTAATGTGTTACAGTCTGTAGAAAAATAAAGTTATCTGCGTCTTTTTAGTTTGCAGCAATTGTCGGAAAATACCTGTTCTCAAAACTACTTCAGTTGTTTATTTACGTAAGGTTNGTCGGAAAATACCTGTTCACAAAACTACTTCAGTTGTTTATTTACGTAAGGTTCCTATCTTCCTTTGTACTCACTGGAGCACCACCTTATTTGCAAACAATATAAAATATTTATTTGCACATTTAATGAATTTATCCATGTCTGCAAATATTCAAGAGCACACGGAACACACATAGTTGAATTGTTTAAAGCCTTTTGTAACAGTCTCATGCAGTTCTGTTGAAGTATTTCAAATTTTAGACAATTGTTTGCAACCTTCTTTGAACGTGATATTTTATTTCTGTTTTTTATTGCACCTTTCGCAGAAAAATCTAGTTCTAGNATATAAAATATTTATTTGCACATTTAATGAATTTATCCATGTCTGCAAATATTCAAGAGCACACGGAACACACATAGTTGAATTGTTTAAAGCCTTTTGTAACAGTCTCATGCAGTTCTGTTGAAGTATTTCAAATTTTAGACAATTATTTGCAACCTTCTTTGAACGTGATATTTTATTTCTGCTTTTTATTGCACCTTTCGCAGAAAAATCTAGTTCTAGGAACATCATCATATTAATTTAATACTGTTTAATAACATTTCACGAAAGACGCAACAAAATAATTTTGCTTTGCCGGGAAATATTTATATAATTGTTTAGGCTGTGAGCTATANAAAAATCTAGTTCTAAGAACATCATCATATTAATTTAATACTGTTTAATAACATTTCACGAAAGACGCAACAAAATAATTTTGCTTTGGCGGGAAATATTTATATAATTGTTTAGGCTGTGAGCTATTATGTGTCACCTAAAACTAATATTTTTTTTAAAAATTCATTTAGTCTGGAACGTACATTTTCTATATGCAGTGGCTTGTGAGTTTTAGGAATCCCGGAATCCGCAGTCTTGTAAGAAAAAAGCACACGTTTAGCTTGTGGTAGGATTCACGTACTTGAAAATACATGATGGCTCGTATGCAGATATACCAGCCTTCTTTTCTAAGTAATCATCACTATCACCCAGACAGAACTCCAATGTACCGAATAACCACGACTAAATTACGTCGTCGATACCACATGGATACCTTGAAGTCAGGAGAATTGCGTTATAACTGCCCGTGCCCGCTAAGACTTCTATTTCATGATGGGAGAAAGCCTAGCCAGGAATGGTTTATGGCCAACACCCGGCATGACGCAATGTTTGTGTGTACAAGTCGGGGTGTTTTTTTTAGCTCGGAGCCCACTGAAGTGATTATGTACAACAATCTTTCTTTGCATAACTGTGAGACATAAAAGCCAATTTAAAAACTTAATAACTACTGCAAGTCGATGTTACACTCCCAGTCTGTAAATGACTCCACCCACGCGAGAGGCTAAATATGGAGAGATAAGAAACGGAACGTAATGCCTGCCGAATTTTAGAACAAATGTTGAATCCTATCATATATAATCCTTATATTTCAGTATTAATGTTGTGACGATGCTGGAACACCGTACTTCTGACGTTACTATCAGCGCAGACAATTGTACGTCCTAACACGGGGATAGATGGACGAGGGAACTGAGGCTTACCTTGTTGGTGACAGTTCGACGTAAGTCGTCGTGGACGTTGGTACCGACGCGACTGCGAAGCTCGGCAGGCAAGCGCAGACTGTCGACGTGGAGGCCAGAGGCTGCGGCTACCCTCTGCCGGCGATGGCTGCCAATTTCAAAGTGGATAGATGGTGTCTAGCAACCGTGTGACGCTACCTTCGACGTCATCAATGTTTTAATGTTACTGAACTCGAATCACTACGAAACTTCCTGGGGTGTTCCTCAATACCCTGGTCAACGCAATACCCGACTATTAAAGGGGTTTCCTTTCGTCTTCGGGGGAGAATATATAGGGTCCTCACGATAGGAAAATCATAACTGGGCAGGAGGCATATTCTACCATGTTAGATGAGGGCATTTTATACGGCATGAATTGGGCAAAAAAAAAAATGTATGTTTATTTTATGTTCTCTTATTTTGGAATGTTACAACATTTGGGCGAAGTATGTATTGCTGTGGGAGCCCATGATTAAATGTAGCTTAGTGTAATTTTTATAACAAACATTATAATTGAAACGTATTTTAAATCCTGTTTGGCTATTTGTTTTATTATAAAGTANGTGTAATTTTTATAACAAACATTATAATTGAAACGTATTTTAAATCCTGTTTGGCTATTTGTTTTATTATAAAGTAGAAATTTTTTTATATGGGCTGTTTATAAGAACAAACAAAATAAGCCAGGAGATAAAGGAAAAGAAATCTAACAGTTTGTTGAATCATTATTTCTAATTTTTTGATGTAATTATGTTTTATTCCAAATCATATCAGGGGATGGTTGAATTGTCGAAATTTGTTGCGAATGCGTTATTTGTTGTACACTGCTATTTAAACTCTGCTGCTTGAAGATTTTTGGTAAGACACATTTCTTAAATGAGAGGAATGGAGAGGAGTTGGATGTTACTTTCATGGAGTGGTGGTGTTTCCTGCGGGTGCTGCTCTGTGACAAAGTTAATTTGTTATTACTTAAACTTCTGGAAACTACAGATATTAAAGTAACTTGCCAAACGCGATTGGAATGTAATCTGTTCGTTCCATATTATTTCCAAAATGTATTTTTATAATTTTTGTTTATAGTAATATACAAGAAGGCGGCCGCCGTGACTATTTTTTCTAGAAATCATTAAAACTATTTTTGCAAAAGTTACAGTATTTTGCGGCACAGGTTAAAACAAATTATGTGGTTTTAGTCATACATATATAAAACAGCAGGTCTAGCATATGTTAGCAAATTGCAAACTGTGAATTATAATTAAATGACAATAATTGTGCCCGTCTAGTATGAGCTACTGTGTGCACTTATCAATTTGTGTTGTGGACAGTCGCATTAATATTTATAGTCACGTTATTAGAACTGATATATTCTAAGCATTTATAACAAAATTGCCCAATACTACACTGACTATTATTATCACGACGTTGGCGTCAAGGGCAGATATCTTAAACGTTACATACCTCTCTGTAGTTGTTCCACCTACACTGTGTTGTGAATTTGTGTTCCTCTGACCACAACAAACTACTCACTGTTTTCCGGCAGAGCACCGGCACGCGTTATATAACGACCACGCACCTCACTGGTTACGTGGCGCTTACTTTCTTTTATCTCACCTAACCTTCGTTTCTCACAAATACATGTCACGATGACTGTGCTACAGCATAAAATTGAAATGTCACCGCCTGGTAAGGTGTGAATGCTCGTCATTTGAGGCTGTAATTTCCATCGTACATGATGTTATCGTTAAAAGGCACGTGCTATGTCGGCCAAGGTTGAGGTGTGATAGCGTATGAGAGAGGCGGCTACATGGCGAAACCACGTACATAACTAGGCGCATTCTCGCCATTATATCGCCGCATAGAATATTGTTTATCCTGTGGGTGAAAACAATATAATTATCTAAATGACACGCGCTGTGACCTCATTGCCAAATGAAGACAAATGCTTACAGTAAAGTGTACTCTGTTTTCGTAGAACGTTGATATTTCTAAGAGAAGTTGTTTTTCATTAAAGATCGCCTTCTACACAGGCATATTAGACATAAAAAACGTAATTTAAAAATAATAAAGCCCTATAATGTTTTGTTAATACTGAGATACATGTTCTTCGTGCCGCTGAGTATGGCAACATGGCGAGCTCGTTGGTTCGCTGGGAGAGGNGGTTAATACTGAGATACATGTTCTTCGTGCCGCTGAGTATGGCAACATGGCGAGCTCGTTGGTTCGCTGGGAGAGGTGTGCCATTACCAACCGCCCTAGACAGTGCTCGAGATGGACAGCTGGGCCTCACTTCTATAAACGGCAGTGTAACCNGTGTAATTTTTATAACAAACATTATAATTGAAACGTATTTTAAATCCTGTTTGGCTATTTGTTTTATTATAAAGTATAAATTTTTTTATATGGGCTGTTTATAAGAACAAACAAAATAAGCCAGGAGATAAAGGAAAAGAAATCTAACAGTTTGTTGAATCATTATTTCTAATTTTTTGATGTAATTATGTTTTATTCAAAATCATATCAGGGGATGGTTGAATTGTCGAAATTTGTTGCGAATGCGTTATTTGTTGTACACTGCTATTTAAACTCTGCTGCTTGAAGATTTTTGGTAAGACACATTTCTTAAATGAGAGGAATGGAGAGGAGTTGGAAGTCACTTTCATGGAGTGGTGGTGTTTCCTGCGGGTGCTGCTCTGTGACAAAGTTAATTTGTTATTACTTAAACTTCTGGAAACTGCAGATATTAAAGTAATTTGCCAAACGCGATTGGAATGTAATCTGTTCGTTCCATATTATTTCCAAAATGTATTTTTATAATTTTTTTTTATAGTAATATACAAGAAGGCGGCCGCCGTGACTATTTTTTCTAGAAATCATAAAAACTATTTTTGCAAAAGTTACAGTATTTTGCGGCACAGGTTAAAACAAATTATATGGTTTTAGTCATACATATATAAAACAGTAGGTCTAGCATATGTTAACAAATTGCAAACTGTGAATTATAATTAAATGACAATAATTGTGCCCGTCTAGTATGAGCTACTGTGTGCACTTATCAATTTGCGTTGTGGACAGTCGCATTAATATTTATAGTCACGTTATTAGAACTGATATATTCTAAGCATTTATAACAAAATAGCCCAATACTACACTGACTATTATTATCACGACGTCGGCGTCAAGGGCAGATATCTTAAACGTTACATACCTCTCTTTAGTTGTTCCACCTACACTGTGTTGTGAATTTGTGTTCCTCTGACCACAACAAACTACTCACTGTTTTCCGGCAGAGCACCGGCACGCATTATATAACGACTACGCACCTCACTGGTTACGTGGCGCTTACTTTCTTTTATCTCACCTAACCTTCGTTTCTCACAAATACATGTCACGATGACTGTGCTACAGCATAAAATTGAAATGTCACCGCCTGGTAAGGTGTGTCATAATGCTCGTCATTTGAGGTTGTAATTTCCATCGCACATGATGTTATCGTTAAAAGGCACGTGCTATGTCGGCCAAGGTTGAGGTGAGATAGCGTATGAGAGAGGCGGCTACAAGGCGAAACCCCGTACATAACTAGGCGCGTTCTCACTATTATATCGCCGCATAGAATATTGTTGATCCTGTGGGNCGCTGGGAGAGGTGTGCCATTACCAACCGCCCTAGACAGTGCTCGAGATGGACAGCTGGGCCTCACTTCTATAAACGGCAGTGTAACCAACCAGATCGCACACATTCATTAATCTTTTTAAATTTGACAGTGCGAACTGTTATACATAAAAATTGTGCGGAAGTTAAAGTATCATGACTTAAGAATCATTTGACTTAAGTGTGAATGTGTCCTGTTTTGAGATACGGCTTATATTAGGCATTGTATTTTTGGGTGTTTAGTAGACAACTGAAATAGCGATCTGTTAGGCCTATTTATAATATATGCATATACAAATGCGAAAGTGTGTATGGATGTTTGTTTGTCCCTCTTTCACGTCGCAACGGAGCAACAGATCGACTTAATTTCTTGCACAGAAATAGTTGGAGGGCTGAAAGGTGATATTGGCCACTTTTTATAGCAAAAAAAATCTCAAAAAATTTACAAACAATAATAATAGTGAATCAAGTCGGAAAAAAGTTAGCCACCAGCGCGCTCTCTTGCAATGCGCTGTCTAAACCGTTAAAGATGGAACAATATCGCGTAGTAAAGAATTGTGTAGAATAAAAATACCTAAAAAATTCCCGCGGTAGTATGTATCTATATATAATAGAGAAATACTAATAAGAGTTTTTACCAGAGATAAAACGTTTTCCTCCTTCATTACCAAATTTACTGGGCGCATGTCTCTATTCACCTGGAACTATTTCGGGAAACCGTGGAAAGCCAAAATGAGAATGGCCAGACTGGGATTTGAACGCCTATCCTCCCGAACGTGAATGTATTGACTTGCCCCTGCGCTATTTCGCTCAGGTCGTACCATGGAAGATCAGCGGCTT